>CANJKZ010000609.1:0-173735 GCA_947471745.1 Closterium sp. Naga37s-1 | reverse complement strand
CCATAAGGTGCGTTAGTATACCCATATAGGCTGGTTCCTAAGAGTGAGTGGCGTTAATTACCCATCACGGTTGGTTACAAGAGTAAGTTGCGATTACTTATCCATCACGGTTGCGGTACCTAAGAAGTAAGTGACCGTTTACGTTCCCCATATGGTCCCAAGAGTAGGTGCGTTACTTACCCATATGGCTTGTACCAAGAGTGAGTGCGTTACTTACCCATATGGTTGGTACCAAGAGCGAGTGCGTTACTTACCCATATGGTTGGTACCAAGAGCGAGTGCGTTACTTACCCATATGGTTGCTACCAAGTGTAGGTGTGTTACTTACCCATATGGTTGGTACCAAGAGCGAGTGCGTTACTTACCCATACGGTTGGTACCAAGAGTAAGTGCGTTACTTTCCCATATGGTTGGTACCAAGAGTAGGTGCGTTACTTACCCATATGGTTGGTACCAAGAGCGAGTGCGTTACTTACCCATATGGTTGGTACCAAGAGTAAGTACGTTACTTTTCCATATGATTGGTACCAAGAGTGAGTGTGTTACTTTCCCATATGGTTGGTTCCAAGAGTGAGTGCGCTACTTACCCATACGGTTGGTACCAAGAGTAAGTGCGTTACTTTCCCATATGGTTGGTACCAAGTGTAGGTGCGTTACTTACCCATATGGTTGGTACCAAGAGCGAGTGCGTTACTTACCCATATGGTTGGTACCAAGAGTAAGTACGTTACTTTTCCATATGATTGGTACCAAGAGTGAGTGTGTTACTTACCCATATGGTTGGTTCCAAGAGTGAGTGCGTTACTTACCCATATGGTTGGTACCAAGAGTGAGTGCGTTAATTATCCATATGGTTGGTACCAAGAGTAAGTGCGTTACTTATCCATACAGTTGGTACCAAGTGTAGGTGCGTTACTTACCCATATGGTTGGTACCAAGAGCGAGTGCGTTACTTACCCATATGGTTGGTACCAAGAGCGAGTGCGTTACTTACCCATATGGTTGGTACCAAGTGTAGGTGTGTTACTTACCCATATGGTTGGTACCAAGAGCGAGTGCGTTACTTACCCATATGGTTGGTACCAAGAGTGCGTACGTTACTTTCCTATATGGTTGGTACCAAAAGAGAGTGCGTTACTTACCCATGCGGTTGGTACCAAGAGTAAGTGCGTTACTTTCCCATATGGTTGGTACCAAGAGTGAGTACGTTACTTACCCATATGGTTGGTACCAAGAGTGAGTGCGTTAATTATCCATATGGTTGGTACCAAGAGTAAGTGCGTTACTTATCCATACAGTTGGTACCAAGTGTAGGTGCGTTACTTACCCATATGGTTGGTACCAAGAGCGAGTGCGTTACTTACCCATATGGTTGGTACCAAGAGCGAGTGCGTTACTTACCCATATGGTTGGTACCAAGTGTAGGTGTGTTACTTACCCATATGGTTGGTACCAATAGCGAGTGCGTTACTTACCCATATGGTTGGTACCAAGAGTGCGTACGTTACATTCCCATATGGTTGGTACCAAGAGAGAGTGCGTTACTTACCCATGCGGTTGGTACCAAGAGTAAGTGCGTTACTTTCCCATATGGTTGGTACCAAGAGTGAGTACGTTACTTACCCATATGGTTGGTACCAAGAGTGAATGCGTTAATTATCCATATGGTTGGTACCAAGAGTAAGTGCGTTACTTATCCATACAGTTGGTACCAAGTGTAGGTGCGTTACTTATCCATATGGTTGGTACCAAGAGTGAATGCGTTACTTACCCATATAGTTGGTACCAAGAGAGAGTGCGTTACTTACCCATGCGGTTGGTACCAAGAGTAAGTGCGTTACTTTCCCATATGGTTGGTACCAAGTGTAGGTGCGTTACTTACCCATATGGTTGGTACCAAGAGCGAGTGCGTTACTTACCCATATGGTTGGTACCAAGAGTGAGTCCGTTACTTACCCATACGGTTGGTACCAAGAGTAAGTGCGTTACTTACCCATATGGTTGGTACCAAGTGTAGGTGCGTTACTTACCCATATGGTTGGTACCAAGAGCGAGTGCGTTACTTGCCCATATGGTTGGTACCAAGAGTGAGTACGTTACTTTCCCATATGGTTGGTACCAAGAGTGAGTGTGTTACTTACCCATATGGTTGGTTCCAAGAGTGAGTGCGTTACTTACCCATATGGTTGGTACCAAGAGTGAGTACGTTACTTACCCATATGGTTGGTACCAAGAGTGAGTGCGTTAATTATCCATATGGTTGGTACCAAGAGTAAGTGCGTTACTTATCCATACAGTTGGTACCAAGTGTAGGTGCGTTACTTACCCATATGGTTGGTACCAAGAGCGAGTGCGTTACTTACCCATATGGTTGGTACCAAGAGCGAGTGCGTTACTTACCCATGTCGTTGGTACCAAATGTAGGTGTGTTACTTACCCATATGGTTGGTACCAAGAGCGAGTGTGTTACTTACCCATATGGTTGGTACCAAGAGTGCGTACGTTACTTTCCCATATGGTTGGTACCAAGAGTGAATGCGTTACTTACCCATATGGTTGGTACCAAGAGAGAGTGCGTTACTTACCCATGCGGTTGGTACCAAGAGTAAGTGCGTTACTTACCCATATGGTTGGTACCAAGAGTGAGTGCATTACTTACCCATATGGTTGGTACCAAGAGTAAGTGCGTTACTTACCCATACGGTTGGTACCAAGAGTGAGTCCGTTACTTATCCATATGGTTGGTACCAAGAGTAAGTACGTTACTTACCCATATGGTTGGTACCAAGAGTAAGTGCGTTACTTACACATATGGTTGGTACCAAGAATCGGTGCGTTATTTATCCATATGGCTGGTACCAAGAGTGAGTGCGTTAATTACCGATACGGTTGGTACCAAGAGTAAGTGCGTTACTTATCCATACGGTTGGTACCAAGAGTAAGTGCGTTACTTACCCATATGGTTGGTACCAAGAGTGAGTGCGTTACTTACCCATACGGTTGGTACCAAGAATAAGTGTTTCTTATCCATATGATTGGTACCAAGAGTGAGTGCGTTACTTACCCATATGGTTGGTACCAAGAGTGAGTGCGTTACTTACACATATGGTTGGTACCAAGAATAGGTGCGTTATTTATCCATATGGCTGGTACCAAGAGTGAGTGCGTTAATTACCCATACGGTTGGTACCAAGAGTAAGTGCGTTACTTACCCATATGGTTGGTACCAAGAGTGAGTGCGTTAATTACCCATACGGTTGGTACCAAGAGTAAGTGCGTTACTTATCCATACGGTTGGTACCAAGAGTAAGTGCGTTATTTATCCATACGGTTGGTACCAAGAGTAAGTGCGTTACTTACCCATACGGTTGGTACCAAGAGTGAGTCCGTTACTTATCCATATGGTTGGTACCAAGAGTAAGTACGTTACTTACCCATATGGTTGGTACCAAGAGTAAATGCGTTACTTACACATATGGTTGGTACCAAGAATCGGTGCGTTATTTATCCATATGGCTGGTACCAAGAGTGAGTGCGTTAATTACCGATACGGTTGGTACCAAGAGTAAGTGCATTACTTATCCATACGGTTGGTACCAAAAGTAAGTGCGTTACTTACCCATATGGTTGGTACCAAGAGTGAGTGCGTTACTTACCCATACGGTTGGTACCAAGAGTAAGTGTTTCTTATCCATATGATTGGTACCAAGAGTGAGTGCGTTACTTACCCATATGGTTGGTACCAAGAGTGAGTGCGTTACTTACACATATGGTTGGTACCAATAATAGGTGCGTTATTTATCCATATGGCTGGTACCAAGAGTGAGTGCGTTAATTACCCATACGGTTGGTACCAAGAGTAAGTGCGTTACTTATCCATACGGTTGGTACCAAGAGTAAGTGCGTTATTTATCCATACGGTTGGTACCAAGAGTAAGTGCGTTACTTACCCATATGGTTGGTACCAAGAGTGAGTGCGTTACTTACACATATGGTTGGTACCAAGAATAGGTGCGTTATTTATCCATGTGGCTGGTACTAAGAGTGAGTGCGTTAATTACCCATACGGTTGGTACCAAGAGTAAGTGCGTTTCTTATCCATACGGTTGGCACCAAGAGTAAATGCGTTATTTATCCATACGGTTGGTACCAAGAGTAAGTGCGTTACTTACCCATATGGTTGGTACCAAGAGTGAGTGCGCTACTTACCCATACAGTTGGTACCAAGAGTAAGTGCGTTACTTTCCCATATGGTTGGTACCAAGTGTAGGTGCGTTACTTACCCATATGGTTGGTACCAAGAGCGAGTGCGTTACTTTCCCATATGGTTGGTACCAAGAGTGAGTGTGTTACTTACCCATATGGTTGGTTCCAAGAGTGAGTGCGTTACTTACCCATATGGTTGGTACCAAGAGTGAGTACGTTACTTACCCATATGGTTGGTACCAAGAGTGAGTGCGTTAATTATCCATCTGGTTGGTACCAAGAGTAAGTGCGTTACTTATCCATACAGTTGGTACCAAGTGTAGGTGCGTTACTTACCCATATGGTTGGTACCAAGAGCGAGTGCGTTACTTACCCATATGGTTGGTACCAAGAGCGAGTGCGTTACTTACCCATATGGTTGCTACCAAGTGTAGGTGTGTTACTTACCCATATGGTTGGTACCAAGAGCGAGTGCGTTACTTACCCATACGGTTGGTACCAAGAGTAAGTGCGTTACTTTCCCATATGGTTGGTACCAAGTGTAGGTGCGTTACTTACCCATATGGTTGGTACCAAGAGCGAGTGCGTTACTTACCCATATGGTTGGTACCAAGTGTGAGTACGTTACTTTCCCATATGGTTGGTACCAAGAGTGAGTGTGTTACTTACCCATATGGTTGGTTCCAAGAGTGAGTGCGCTACTTACCCATACGGTTGGTACCAAGAGTAAGTGCGTTACTTTCCCATATGGTTGGTACCGAGTGTAGGTGCGTTACTTACCCATATGGTTGGTACCAAGAGCGAGTGCGTTACTTACCCATATGGTTGGTACCAAGAGTAAGTACGTTACTTTTCCATATGATTGGTACCAAGAGTGAGTGTGTTACTTACCCATATGGTTGGTTCCAAGAGTGAGTGCGTGACTTACCCATATGGTTGGTACCAAGAGTGAGTACGTTACTTACCCATATGGTTGGTACCAAGAGTGAGTGCGTTGATTATCCATATGGTTGGTACCAAGAGTAAGTGCGTTACTTATCCATACAGTTGGTACCAAGTGTAGGTGCGTTACTTACCCATATGGTTGGTACCAAGAGCGAGTGCGTTACTTACCCATATGGTTGGTACCAAGAGCGAGTGCGTTACTTACCCATATGGTTGGTACCAAGTGTAGGTGTGTTACTTACCCATATGGTTGGTACCAAGAGCGAGTACGTTACTTACACATATGGTTGGTACCAAGAGTGCGTACGTTACTTTCCCATATGGTTGGTACCAAAAGAGAGTGCGTTACTTACCCATGCGGTTGGTACCAACAGTAAGTGCGTTACTTTCCCATATGGTTGGTACCAAGATTGAGTACGTTACTTACCCATATGGTTGGTACCAAGAGTGAGTGCGTTAATTATCCATATGGTTGGTACCAAGAGTAAGTGCGTTACTTATCCATACAGTTGGTACCAAGTGTAGGTGCGTTACTTACCCATATGGTTGGTACCAAGAGCGAGTGCGTTACTTACCCATATGGTTGGTACGAAGAGCGAGTGCGTTACTTACCCATATGGTTGGTACCAAGTGTAGGTGTGTTACTTACCCATATGGTTGGTACCAAGAGCGAGTGCGTTACTTACCCATATGGTTGGTACCAAGAGTGCGTACGTTACATTCCCATATGGTTGGTACCAAGAGAGAGTGCGTTACTTACCCATGCGGTTGGTACCAAGAGTAAGTGCGTTACTTTCCCATATGGTTGGTACCAAGAGTGAGTACGTTACTTACCCATATGGTTGGTACCAAGAGTGAGTGCGTTAATTATCCATATGGTTGGTACCAAGAGCGAGTGCGTTACTTACCCATATGGTTGGTACCAAGAGTGAGTCCGTTACTTACCCATACGGTTGGTACCAAGAGTAAGTGCGTTACTTACCCATATGGTTGGTACCAAGTGTAGGTGCGTTACTTACCCATATGGTTGGTACCAAGAGCGAGTGCGTTACTTGCCCATATGGTTGGTACCAAGAGTGAGTACGTTACTTTCCCATATGGTTGGTACCAAGAGTGAGTGTCTTACTTACCCATATGGTTGGGTCCAAGAGTGAGTGCGTTACTTACCCATATGGTTGGTACCAAGAGTGAGTACGTTACTTACCCATATGGTTGGTACCAAGAGTGAGTGCGTTAATTATCTATATGGTTGGTACCAAGAGTAAGTGCGTTACTTATCCATACAGTTGGTACCAAGTGTAGGTGCGTTACTTACCCATATGGTTGGTACCAAGAGCGAGTGCGTTACTTACCCATATGGTTGGTACCAAGAGTGCGTACGTTACATTCCCATATGGTTGGTACCAAGAGAGAGTGCGTTACTTACCCATGCGGTTGGTACCAAGAGTAAGTGCGTTACTTTCCCATATGGTTGGTACCAAGAGTGAGTGCGTTAGTTAACCATATGATTGGTACAAGAGTGAGTGCGTTACTTACCCATACGGTTGGTACCAAGAGTGAGTGCGTTACTTACCCATATGGTTGGTACCAAGATTGACTGCGTTACGTTCCCATATGGTTGGTACCAAGAGTGAGTGCATTACTTACCCATATGATTGGTACCAAGAGTGAGTGCGTTATTTACCCATATGGTTGGTACCAAGAGTGAGTGCGTTAGTTACCCATATGAATGGTACCAAGAGTGAGTTCGTTAGTTACCCATATGATTGGTACCAAGAGTGAGTTCGTTACTTGCCCATATGGTTGGTACCAAGAGTGAGTGATTACTTACCCATATGGTTGGTACCAAGAGTGAGTGCGTTACTTTCCCATATGGTTGGTACCAAGAGTGAGTGCATTACTTACCCATATGGTTGGTACCAAGAGTGAGTGCGTTACTTACCCATATGGTTGTTACCAAGAGTGAGTGCGTTAGTTAATTATATGATTGGTACAAGATTAAGTGCGTTACTTACCCATATGGTTGGTAGCAAGAGTGAGTGATTTACTTACCTTTATGGTTGGTACCAAGAGTGAGTTCCTTTGTTACCCATGTAATTGGTACCAAGAGTGAGTGCGTTACTTGCCCATATTTTTGGTACCAAGAATGAGTGATTACTTACCCATATGGTTGTTACCAAGAGTGAGTGCGTTACTTACCCATATGGTTGGTACCAAGAGTGAGTGCATTACTTACCCATATGGTTGGTACCAAGATTGAGTGCGCTAATTTCCCATATGGTTGGTACCAAGAGTAAATGCGTTGCTTACCCATACGATTGGTACCAAGAGTGAGTGCGTTACTTACCCATATGGTTGGTACCAAGAGTGAGTTCGTTAGTTTCCCATATGATTTGTACCAAGAGTGAGTGCGTTACTTGCCCATATGATTGGTACCAAGAGTGGGTGATTGCTTACCCATATGGTTGTTACCAAGAGTGAGTGCGTTAGTAAATCATATCATTGGTACAAGAGTGAGTGCGTTACTTACCCATATGGTTGGTACCAAGAGTGAGTGTGTTACTTACCCATATGGTTGGTACCTGGAGTGAGTGCATTTCTTACCCATATGGTTGGTACCAAGAGTGAATGTGTTACTTGCCCATATGGTTGGTACCAAGAGTGAGTGCGTTACTTACCTATATGGTTGTTACCAAGAGTGAGTGCGTTAGTTAACCATATGATTGGTACAAGAGTGAGTGCGTTACTTACCCATACGGTTGGTACCAAGAGTGAAAGCGTTACTTACCCATATGGTTGGTACGAAGTGTGAGTGCGTTACTTTCCCATATGATTGGTACCAAGAGTGAGTGCGTTACTTATACATATGGTTGGTATTAAGAGTAGGTGCGTTACTTACCGATATTGTTGGTACCAAGAGTGAGTGCATTACTTACCCATATGATTGGTACCAAGAGTGAGTGCGTTACTTAACCATATGGTTGGTACCAAGAGTGAGTGCGTTAGTTACCCATATGAATGGTACCAAGAGTGAGTGCGTTACTTGCCCATATGGTTGGTACCAAGAGTGAGTGATTACTTACCCATATGGTTGTTACCAAGAGTGAGTGCGTTAGTTAATTATATGATTGGTACAAGATTAAGTGCGTTACTTACACATATGGTTGGTAGCAATAGTGAGTGCGTTACTTGCCCATATGGTTGGTACCAATAGTGAGTGATTGCTTACCCATATGGTTGTTACCAAGAGTGAGTGTGTTAGTTAATCATATGATTGGTACAAGAGTGAGTGCGTTACTTACCCATATGGTTGGTACCAAGAGTGAGTGCGTTCCTTACGCATATGGTTGGTACCAGTAGTGAGTGCATTACTTACCCATATGGTTGGTACCAAGAGTAGGTGCGTTACTCACCCATATGGTTGGTACCAAGAGTGAGTGCGTTACTTACCAATATGGTTGGTACCAAGAGTGAGTGCATTACTTACCCATATGATTGGTACCAAGATTGAGTGCGCTACTTTCCCATATGGTTGGTACCAAGAGTAAATGCGTTGCTTACCCATATGATTGGTACCAAGAGTGAGTGCGTTACTTACCCATATGGTTGGTACCAAGAGTGAGTTCGTTAGTTTCCCATATGATTTGTACCAAGAGTGAGTGCGTTACTTGCCCATATGATTGGTACCAAGAGTGGGTGATTGCTTACCCATATGGTTGTTACCAAGAGTGAGTGCGTTAGTAAATCATATCATTGGTACAAGAGTGAGTGCGTTACTTACCCATATGGTTGGTACCAAGAGTGGGTGTGTTACTTACCCATATGGTTGGTACCAAGAGTGAATGTGTTACTTGCCCATATGGTTGGTACCAAGAGTGAGTGCGTTACTTACCTATATGGTTGTTACCAAGAGTGAGTGTGTTAGTTAACCATATGATTGGTACAAGAGTGAGTGCGTTACTTACCCATACGGTTGGTACCAAGAGTGAAAGCGTTACTTACCCATATGGTTGGTACCAAGAGTGAGTGCGTTAGTTACCCATATGAATGGTACCAAGAGTGAGTGCGTTACTTGCCCATATGGTTGGTACCAAGAGTGAGTGATTACTTACCCATATGGTTGTTACCAAGAGTGAGTGCGTTAGTTAATTATATGATTGGTAGAAGATTAAGTGCGTTACTTACACATATGGTTGGTACCAAGAGTGAGTGATTGCTTACCCATATGGTTGTTACCAAGAGTGAGTGCGTTAGTTAATCATATGATTGGTACAAGAGTGAGTGCGTTACTTACCCATATGGTTGGTACCAAGAGTGAGTGCGTTCCTTACGCATATGGTTGGTACCAGGAGTGAGTGCATTACTTACCCATATGGTTGGTACCAAGAGTGAATGCGTTACTTGCCCATATGGTTGGTACCAAGAGTGAGTGCGTTACTTACCCATATGGTTGTTACCAAGAGTGAGTGCGTTAGTTAACCATATGATTGGTACAAGAGTGAGTGCGTTACATACGCATACGGTTGGTACCAAGAGTGAGTGCGTTACTTACCCATATGGTTGGTACCAAGAGTGAGTTCGTTAGTTTCCCATATGATTTGTAAAAAGAGTGAGTGCGTTACTTGCCCATATGATTGGTACCAAGAGTGGGTGATTGCTTACCCATATGGTTGTTACCAACAGTGAGTGCGTTAGTAAATCATATCATTGGTACAAGAGTGAGTGCGTTACTTACCCATATGGTTGGTACCAAGAGTGGGTGTGTTACTTACCCATATGGTTGGTACCTGGAGTGAGTGCATTTCTTACCCATATGGTTGGTACCAAGAGTGAATGTGTTACTTGCCCATATGGTTGGTACCAAGAGTGAGTGCGTTACTTACCTATATGGTTGTTACCAAGAGTGAGTGCGTTAGTTAACCATATGATTGGTACAAGAGTGAGTGCGTTACTTACCCATACGGTTGGTACCAAGAGTGAAAGCGTTACTTACCCATATGGTTGGTACGAAGTGTGAGTGCGCTACTTTCCCATATGATTGGTACCAAGAGTGAGTGCGTTACTTGCCCATATGGTTGTTACCAAGAGTGAGTACGTTAGTTATCCATATGAATGGTACCAAGAGTGAGTGCGTTACTTGCCCATATGGTTGGTACCAAGAGTGAGTGATTACTTACCCATATGGTTGTTACCAACAGTGAGTGCGTTAGTTAATTATATGATTGGTACAAGATTAAGTGCGTTACTTACACATATGGTTGGTAGCAATAGTGAGTGCGTTACTTGCCCATATGGTTGGTACCAAGAGTGAGTGATTGCTTACCCATATGGTTGTTACCAAGAGTGAGTGCGTTAGATAATCATATGATTGGTACAAGAGTGAGTGCGTTACTTACCCATATGGTTGGTACCAAGAGTGAGTGCGTTCCTTACGCATATGGTTGGTACCAGGAGTGAGTGCATTACTTACCCATATGGTTGGTACCAAGAGTGAATGCGTTACTTGCCCATATGGTTGGTACCAAGAGTGAGTGCGATACTTACCCATATGGTTGTTACCAAGAGTGAGTGCGTTAGTTAACCATATGATTGGTACAAGAGTGAGTGCGTTACATACGCATATGGTTGGTACCAAGAGTGAGTGCGTTACTTACCCATATGGTTGGTACAGAGATTGAGTGTGTTACTTTCCCATATGGTTGGTACCAAGAGTAAGTGCATTACTTACCCATATGATTGGTACCAAGAGTGAGTGCGTTATTTACCCATAAGGTTGGTACGAAGAGTGGGTGCGTTAGTTACCCATATGAATGGTACCAAGAGTGAGTTCGTTAGTTACCCATATGATTGGTACCAAGAGTGAGTGCGTTACTTGCCCATATGGTTGGTACCAAGAGTGAGTGATTACTTACTTATATGGTTGGTACCAAGACTGAGTGCGTTACTTTCCCATATGGTTGTTACCAAGAGTGAGTGCATTACTTACCCATATGATTGGTACCAAGAGTGAGTGCGTTACTTACCCATATGGTTGGTACCAAGAGTGAGTGCGTTAGTTACCCATATGAATGGTACCAAGAGTCAGTGCGTTACTTGCCCATATGGTTGTTGCCAAGAGTGAGTGCGTTAGTTAATTATATGATTGGTACAAGAATAAGTGCGTTACTTACCCATATGGTTGGTAGCAAGAGTGAGTGCGTTACTTACCCATATGGTTGGTACCAAGAGTGAGTTCCTTAGTTACCCATATGATTGGTACCAAGAGTGAGTGCGTTACTTGCCCATATGGTTGGTACCAAGAGTGAGTGATTGCTTACCCATATGGTTGTTACCAAGAGTGAGTGCGTTAGTTAATCATATGATTGGTACAAGAGTGAGTGCGTTACTTACCCATATGGTTGGTACCAAGAGTGAGTGCGTTCCTTACCCATATGGTTGGTACCAGGAGTGAGTGCATTACTTACCCATATGGTTGGTACCAAGAGTGAATGCGTTACTTGCCCATATAGTTGGTACCAAGAGTGAGTGCGTTAGTTAACCATATGATTGGTACAAGAGTGAGTGCGTTACTCACCCATACGGTTGGTACCAAGAGTGAGTGCATTACTTACCCATATGATTGGTACCAAGAGTGAGTGCGTTATTTACCCATATGGTTGGTACGAAGAGTGAGTGCGTTAGTTACCCATATGAATGGTACCAAGAGTGAGTTCGTTAGTTACCCATATGATTGGTACCAAGAGTGAGTTCGTTACTTGCCCATATGGTTGGTACCAAGAGTGAGTGATTACTTACCCATATGGTTGGTATCAAGAGTGAGTGCGTTACTTACCCATATGGTTGTTACCAAGAGTGAGTGCGTTAGTTAATTATATGATTGGTACAAGATTAAGTGCGTTACTTACCCATATGGTTGTTACCAAGAGTGAGTGCATTAGTTAATTATATGATTGATACAAGATTAAGTGCGTTACTTACCCATATGGTTGGTAGCAAGAGTGAGTGATTTACTTACCTTTATGGTTGGTACCAAGAGTGAGTTCCTTAGTTACCCATGTAATTGGTACCAAGAGTGAGTGCATTACTTGCCCATATTTTTGGCACCAAGAGTGAGTGATTACTTACCCATATGGTTGTTACCAAGAGTGAGTGCGTTACTTAGTCATATGATTGGTACAAGAGTGAGTGCGTTACTTACCCATATGGTTGGTACCAAGAGTGAGGGCGTTCCTTACCCACATGGTTGGTACCAGGAGTGAGTGCATTACTTACCCATATGGTTGTTACCAAGAGTGAGTGCGTTAGTTAACCATATGATTGGTACAAGAGTGAGTGCGTTACTTACCCATACGGTTGGTACCAATAGTGAGTGCGAAACTTACCCATATGGTTGGTACCAAGTGTGAGTGCGTTACTTTCCCATATGGTTGGTACCAAGAGTGAGTGCATTACTTACCCATATGGTTGGTACCAAGAGTGAGTGCGTTACTTACCCATATGGTTGTTACCAAGAGTGAGTGCGTTAGTTAATTATATGATTGGTACAAGATTAACTGCGTTACTTACCCATATGGTTTTTACCAAGAGTGAGTGCATTAGTTAATTATATGATTGGTACAAGATTAAGTGCGTTACTTACCCATATGGTTGGTAGCAAGAGTGAGTGATTTACTTACCTTTATGGTTGGTACCAAGAGTGAGTTCCTTAGTTACCCATGTAATTGGTACCAAGAGTGAGTGCGTTACTTGCCCATATGTTTGGTACCAAGAGTGAGTGATTACTTACCCATATGGTTGTTACCAAGAGTGAGTGCGTTACTTAGTCATATGATTGGTACAAGAGTGAGTGCGTTACTTACCCATATGGTTGGTACCAAGAGTGAGGGCGTTCCTTACGCATATGGTTGGTACCAGGAGTGAGTGCATTACTTACCCATATGGTTGGTACCAAGAGTGAATGCGTTACTTGCCCATATGGTTGGTACCAAGAGTGAGTGCGATACTTACCCATATGGTTGTTACCAAGAGTGAGTGCGTTAGTTAACCATATGATTGGTACAAGAGTGAGTGCGTTACATACGCATACGGTTGGTACCAAGAGTGAGTGCGTTACTTACCCATATGGTTGGTACAAAGATTGAGTGTGTTACTTTCCCATATGGTTGGTACCAAGAGTAAGTGCATTACTTACCCATATGATTGGTACCAAGAGTGAGTGCGTTATTTACCCATAAGGTTGGTACGAAGAGTGAGTGCGTTAGTTACCCATATGAATGGTACCAAGAGTGAGTTCGTTAGTTACCCATATGATTGGTACCAAGAGTGAGTGCGTTACTTGCCCATATGGTTGGTACCAAGAGTGAGTGATTACTTACTTATATGGTTGGTACCAAGAGTGAGTGCGTTACTTTCCCATATGGTTGTTACCAAGAGTGAGTGCATTACTTACCCATATGATTGGTACCAAGAGTGAGTGCGTTACTTACCCATATGGTTGGTACCAAGAGTGAGTGCGTTAGTTACCCATATGAATGGTACCAAGAGTGAGTGCGTTACTTGCCCATATGGTTGTTGCCAAGAGTGAGTGCGTTAGTTAAACATATGATTGGTACAAGAATAAGTGCGTTACTTACCCATATGGTTGGTAGCAAGAGTGAGTGCGTTACTTACCCATATGATTGGTACCAAGAGTGAGTTCCTTAGTTACCCATAGGATTGGTACCAAGAGTGAGTGCGTTACTTGCCCATATGGTTGGTACCAAGAGCGAGTGATTGCTTAACCATATGGTTGTTACCAAGAGTGAGTGCGTTAGTTAATCATATGATTGGTACAAGAGTGAGTGCGTTACTTACCCATATGGTTGGTACCAAGAGTTAGTGCGTTCCTTACCCATATGGTTGGTACCAGGAGTGAGTGCATTACTTACCCATATGGTTGGTACCAAGAGTGAATGCGTTACTTGCCCATATAGTTGGTACCAAGAGTGAGTGCGTTAGTTAACCATATGATTGGTACAAGAGTGAGTGCGTTACTCACCCATACGGTTGGTACCAAGAGTGAGTGCATTACTTACCCATATGATTGGTACCAAGAGTGAGTGCGTTATTTACCCATATGGTTGGTACGAAGAGTGAGTGCGTTAGTTACCCATATGAATGGTACCAAGAGTGAGTTCGTTAGTTACCCATATGATTGGTACCAAGAGTGAGTTCGTTACTTGCCCATATGGTTGGTACCAAGAGTGAGTGATTACTTACCCATATGGTTGGTACCAAGAGTGAGTGCGTTACTTACCCATATGGTTGTTACCAAGAGTGAGTGCGTTAGTTAATTATATGATTGGTACAAGATTAAGTGCGTTACTTACCCATATGGTTGTTACCAAGAGTGAGTGCATTAGTTAATTATATGATTGATACAAGATTAAGTGCGTTACTTACCCATATGGTTGGTAGCAAGAGTGAGTGATTTACTTACCTTTATGGTTGGTACCAAGAGTGAGTTCCTTAGTTACCCATGTAATTGGTACCAAGAGTGAGTGCATTACTTGCCCATATTTTTGGCACCAAGAGTGAGTGATTACTTACCCATATGGTTGTTACCAAGAGTGAGTGCGTTACTTAGTCATATGATTGGTACAAGAGTGAGTGCGTTACTTACCCATATGGTTGGTACCAAGAGTGAGGGCGTTCCTTACCCACATGGTTGGTACCAGGAGTGAGTGCATTACTTACCCATATGGTTATTACCAAGAGTGAGTGCATTAGTTAACCATATGATTGGTACAAGAGTGAGTGCGTTACTTACCCTACGGTTGGTACCAATAGTGAGTGCGAAACATACCCATATGGTTGGTACCAAGTGTGAGTGCGTTAATTTCCCATATGGTTGGTACCAAGAGTGAGTGCATTACTTACCCATATGGTTGGTACCAAGAGTGAGTGCGTTACTTACCCATATGGTTGTTACCAAGAGTGAGTGCGTTAGTTAATTATATGATTGGTACAAGATTAAGTGCGTTACTTACCCATATGGTTTTTACCAAGAGTGAGTGCATTAGTTAATTATATGATTGGTACAAGATTAAGTGCGTTACTTACCCATATGGTTGGTAGCAAGAGTGAGTGATTTACTTACCTTTATGGTTGGTACCAAGAGTGAGTTCCTTAGTTACCCATGTAATTGGTACCAAGAGTGAGTGCGTTACTTGCCCATATGTTTGGTACCAAGAGTGAGTGATTACTTACCCATATGGTTGTTACCAAGAGTGAGTGCGTTACTTAGTCATATGATTGGTACAAGAGTGAGTGCGTTACTTACCCATATGGTTGGTACCAAGAGTGAGGGCGTTCCTTACCCACATGGTTGGTACCAGGAGTGAGTGCATTACTTACCCATATGGTTGTTACCAAGAGTGAGTGCGTTAGTTAACCATATGATTGGTACAAGAGTGAGTGCGTTACTTACCCATAAGGTTGGTACCAATAGTGAGTGCGAAACTTACCCATATGGTTGGTACCAAGTGTGAGTGCGTTACTTACCCATATGATTGGTACCAAGAGTGAGTGCGTTACTTACCCATATGGTTGGTACCAAGAGTAGGTGCGTTACTCACCCATATGGTTGGTACCAAGAGTGAGTGCGTTACTTAGTCATATGATTGGTACAAGAATGAGTGCGTTACTTACCCATATGGTTGGTACCAAGAGTGAGGGCGTTCCTTACCCACATGGTTGGTACCAGGAGTGAGTGCATTACTTACCCATATGGTTGGTACCAAGAGTGAGTGCATTACTTACCCATATGGTTGTTACCAAGAGTGAGTGCGTTAGTTAACCATATGATTGGTACAAGAGTGAGTGCGTTACTTACCCATACGGTTGGTACCAATAGTGAGTGCGAAACTTACCCATATGGTTGGTACCAAGTGTGAGTGCGTTACTTACCCATATGATTGGTACCAAGAGTGAGTGCGTTACTTACCCATATGGTATCTACCAAGAGTAGGTGCGTGACTCACCCATATGGTTGGTACCAAGAGTGAGTGCGTTACTTACCCATATTGTTGGTACCAAGAGTGAGTGCATTACTTACCCATATGGTTGGTACCAAGATTGAGTGCGCTACTTTCCCATATGGTTGGTACCAAGAGTAAATGCGTTGCTTACCCATATGATTGGTACCAAGAGTGAGTGCGTTACTTACCCATATGGTTGGTACCAAGAGTGAGTTCGTTAGTTTCTCATATGATTTGTACCAAGAGTGAGTGCGTTACTTGCCCATATGGTTGGTTTTAAGAGTGAGTGATTGCTTACCCATATGGTTGTTACCAAGAGTGAGTGCGTTAGTAAATCATATCATTGGTACAAGAGTGAGTGCGTTACTTACCCATATGGTTGGTACCAAGAGTGAGTGTGTTACTTACCCATATGGTTGGTACCAAGAGTGAGTGCGTTACTTACCCATATGGTTGTTACCAAGAGTGAGTGCGTTAGTTAATTATATGATTGGTACAAGATTAAGTGCGTTACTTACCCATATGGTTGTTACCAAGAGTGAGTGCATTAGTTAATTATATGATTGGTACAAGATTAAGTGCGTTACTTACCCATATGGTTGTTACCAAGAGTGAGTGCGTTAGTTAACCATATGATTGGTACAAGAGTGAGTGCGTTACTTACCCATACGGTTGGTACCAAGAGTGAGTGCGTTACTTACCCATATGGTTGGTACCAAGATTGAGTGTGTTGCTTTCCCATATGGTTGGTACCAAGAGTGAGTGCATTACTTACCCATATGATTGGTACCAAGAGTGAGTGCGTTACTTACCCATATGGTTGGTACCAAGAGTGAGTGCGTTAGTTACCCATATGAATGGCACCAAGAGTGAGTGCGTTACTTGCCCATGTGGTTGGTACCAAGAGTGAGTGATTGCTTACCCATATGGTTGTTACCAAGAGTGAGTACGTTAGTTAATCATATGATTGGTACAAGAGTGAGTGCGTTACTTACCCATATGGTTGGTACCAAGAGTGAGTGCGTTCCTTACCCATATGGTTGGTACCAGGAGTGAGTGCATTACTTACCCATATGGTTGGTACCAAGAGTGAATGCGTTACTTGCCCATATAGTTGGTACCAAGAGTGAGTGCGTTAGTTAACCATATGATTGGTACAAGAGTGAGTGCGTTACTTACCCATACGGTTGGTACCAAGAGTGAGTGCGTTACTTACCCATATGGTTGGTACCAAGATTGACTGCGTTACTTTCCCATATGGTTGGTACCAAGCGTCAGTGCATTACTTATCCATATGATTGGTACCAAGAGTGAGTGCGTTATTTATCCATATGGTTGGTACCAAGAGTGAGTGCGTTAGTTACCCATATGAATGGTACCAAGAGTGAGTTCGTTAGTTACCCATATGATTGGTACCAAGAGTGAGTGCGTTACTTGCCCATATGGTTGGTACCAAGAGTGAGTGATTACTTACCCATATGGTTGGTACCAAGAGTGAGTGCGTTACTTTCCCATATGGTTGGTACCAAGAGTGAGTGCATTACTTACCCATATGATTGGTACCAAGAGTGAGTGCGTTACTTACCCATATGGTTGGTACCAAGAGTGAGTGCGTTAGTTACCCATATGAATGGTACCAAGAGTGAGTGCGTTACTTGCCCATATGGTTGGTACCAAGAGTGAGTGAATACTTACCCATATGGTTGTTGCCAAGAGTGAGTGCGTTAGTTAATTATATGATTGGTACAAGAATAAGTGCGTTACTTACCCATATGGTTGGTAGCAAGAGTGAGTTCCTTAGTTACCCATATGATTGGTACCAAGAGTGAGTGCGTTACTTGCCCATATGGTTGGTACCAAGAGTGAGTGATTACTTACCCATATGGTTGTTACCAAGAGTGAGTGCGTTAGTTAATCATATGATTGGTACAAGAGTGAGTGCGTTCCTTACCCATATGGTTGGTACCAGGAGTGAGTGCATTACTTACCCATATGATTGGTACCAAGAGTGAGTGAGTTACTTACCCATATGGTTGGTACCAAGAGTGAGTGCGTTAGTTACCCATATGAATGGTACCAAGAGTGAGTGCGTTACTTGCCCATATGGTTGGTACCAAGAGTGAGTGATTACTTACCCATATGGTTGCTGCCAAGATTGAGTGCGTTAGTTAATTATATGATTGGTACAAGATTAGATGCGTTACTTACCCATATGGTTGGTAGCAAGAGTTAGTGCGTTACTTACCCATATGGTTGGTACCAAGAGTAAGTTCCTTAGTTACCCATATGATTGGTACCAAGAGTGAGTGCGTGACTTGCCCATATGGTTGGTACCAAGAGTGAGTGCGTTAGTTAATCATACCAGAGTGATTGCGTTCCTTACCCATACGGTTGGTACCAGGAGTGAGTGCATTACTTACCCATATGATTGGTACCAAGAGTGAGTGCGTTACTTACCCATATGGTTGGTACCAAGAGTGAGTGCATTAGTTACCCATAAGAATGGTACCAAGAGTGAGTGCGTTACTTGCCGATATGGTTGGTACCAAGAATGAGTGATTACTTACCCACATGGTTGTTACCAAGAGTGAGTGCGTTAGTTAATTATATGATTGGTACAAGATTAAGTGCGTTACTTACCCATATGGTTGGTACCAAGAGTGAGTTCGTTAGTTACCCATACGATTGGTACCAAGAGTGAGTGCGTTACTTGCCCATATGGTTGGTACCAAGGGTGAGTGATTGTTTACCCATATGGTTGTTACCAGTGAGTGCGTTAGTAAATCATATGATTGGTACAAGAGTGAGTGCGTTACATACCCATATGGTTGGAACCAAGAGTGAGTGCGTTCCTTACCCAAATGGTTGGTACCAGGAGTGAGTGCATTACTTACCCATATGGTTGGTACCAAGAGTGAATGCGTTACCTGCCCATATGGTTGGTACCAAGAGTGAAAGCGTTACTTACCCATATGGTTGTTACCAAGAGTGAGTGCATTAGTTAACCATATGATTGGTACAAGAGTGCGTTACTTACCCATATGGTTGGTACCAAGAGTGAGTGCATTACTTACCCATATGGTTGGTACCAAGAGTAAGTGCGTTACTTACCCATATGGTTGGTACCAAGAGTTAGTGCGTTACTTACCCACATGGTTGGTACGAAGAGTGAGTGCGTTACTTACACATATGATTGGTAACAAGAGTAAGTGCGTTACTTATCCATAAGGTTGGTACCAAGAGTGAGTGCGTTACTTAGCCATATGGTTGGTACCAAGAGTGAGTGCGTTACTTACCCATATGGTTGGTACCAACAGTGAGTGCGTTACTTACACATATAGTTGGTACCAAAATTAAGTGCGTTACTTACCCATAGGGTTAGTACCAAGAGTAAGTGCGTTACTTAGCCATATGGTTGGTACCAAGAGTGAGTGCATTACTTATATTGTTGGTACCAAGAGTGAGTGCGTTACTTACCCATATGAATGGTACCAAGAAAAAGTGCGTTACTTTGCCATATGGTTGGTACCAAGAGTGATTGCGTTTCTTACCCATATGGTTGGTACCAAGAGTAAGTGTGTTACTTACCCATATGGGTGGTACCAAGAGTGAGTGCGTTACTTTCCCATAGGGTTGGTACCAAGATTAAGTGCGCTACTTAGCCATATGGTTTGTACCAAGACTGCGTGTGTTACTTACCCACATGGTTGGTACCAAGAGTGAGTGCGTTACTTACACATATGGTTGGTAACAAGAGTACGTGTGTTGCTTACCCATAGGGTTGGTACCAAGAAAAAGTGCGTTACTTAGCCATATGGTTGGTAACAAGAGTAAGTGCGTTACGTACCCATATGGTTGGTACCAAGAAAAAGTGCGTTACTTTGCCATATTGTTGGTACCAAGAGTGATTGCGTTTCTTACCCATATGGTTGGTACCAAGAGTAAGTGTGTTACTTACCCATATGGGTGGTACCAAGAGTGAGTGCGTTACTTACCCATAGGGTTGGTACCAAGATTTAGTGCGTTACTTAGCCAGAGTAAGTGTGTTACTTACCCATATGGGTGGTACCAAGAGTGAGTGCGTTACTTACCCATAGGGTTGGTACCAAGATTTAGTGCGTTACTTAGCCATATGGTTTGTACCAAGAGTGCGTGCGTTACTTACACATATGGTTGGTAACAAGAGTACGTGTGTTGCTTGCCCATAGGGTTGGTACGAGGAGTGAGTGCGTTACTTACCCATCGGGTTGGTACCAAGAGTAAGTGCGTTTCTTACGCATATGGTTGGTACCAAGAGTAAGTGCGTGACTTACCCATCGGGTTGGTACCAAAAGTGAGTGCGTTACTTACCCATATGGTTGGTACCAAGAGTGAGTGCGTTACTTACCCACATGGTTGGTACCAAGAGTGAGTGCGTTAGTTACACATATTATTGGTAACAAGAGTAAGTGCGTTACTTACCCATAGGGTTGGTACCAAGAGTAAGTGCGTTAATTACCCACATGGTTGGTACCAAGAGTGAGTGCGTTACTTACACATATGGTTGGTAATAAGAGTAAGTGCGTTATTTACCCAAAGGGTTGGTACCAACAGTAAGTGCGTTACTTACCCATATAGTTGGTACCACAACTAAGTGGGTTACTTAGCCATGTAATTTGTTCCAAGAGTGAGTGCGTTAGTTTCCCATATGGTTGGTACCAAGAGTGAGTTGATTACATACCCATATGGTTGGAACCAAGAGTGAGTGCGTTACTTACCCATATGGTTGGTACCAAGAGTGAGTGCGTTACTTACCCACATGGTTGATACCAAGAGTGAGTGCGTTACTTTCACATATGGTTGGTAACAAGAGTAAGTGCGTTACTTACCCATAGGGTTGGTACCAAGAGTAAGTGCGTTACTTAGCCTTATGGTTGGTACCAAGAGTGAGTGCGTTACTTACCCATATGGTTGGTACCAACAGTGAGTGCGTTACTTACACATATAGGTGGTACCAAAATTAAGTGCGTTATTTACCCATAGGGTTGGTACCAAGACTAAATGCGTTACTTAGCCATATAGTGGGTACCAAGAGTGAGTGCGTTACGTACCCATATGGTTCGTAGCAAGAGTGAGTGCATTACTTACCCATATGGTTGGTACCAAGAGTGACTGCGTTGCTTACACATATGGTTGGTAACAAGAGTAAGTGCGTTACTTACCCAAAGGGTTGGTACCAACAGTAAGTGCGTTACTTACCCATATAGTTGGTACCGAGACTAAGTGCGTTACTTAGCCATGTAGTTGGTACCAAGAGTGAGTGCGTTAGTTTCCCATATGGTTGGTACCAAGAGTGAGTTGATTACTTACCCATATGGTTGGTACCAACAGTGAGTGCGTTACTTACACATATAGTTGGTACCAAAATTAAGTGCGTTACTTACCCATAGGGTTAGTACCAAGAGTAAGTGCGCTACTTAGCCATATGGTTGGTACCAAGAGTGAGTGCATTACTTATATTGTTGGTACCAAGAGTGAGTGCGTTACTTACCCATATGAATGGTACCAAGAAAAAGTGCGTTACTTTGCCATATGGTTGGTACCAAGAGTGATTGCGTTTCTTACCCATATGGTTGGTACCAAGAGTAAGTGTGTTACTTACCCATATGGGTGGTACCAAGAGTGAGTGCGTTACTTTCCCATAGGGTTGGTACCAAGATTAAGTGCGCTACTTAGCCATATGGTTTGTACCAAGACTGCGTGTGTTACTTACCCACATGGTTGGTACCAAGAGTGAGTGCGTTACTTACAAATATGGTTGGTAACAAGAGTACGTGTGTTGCTTACCCATAGGGTTGGTACCAAGAAAAAGTGCGTTACTTAGCCATATGGTTGGTAACAAGAGTAAGTGCGTTACGTACCCATATGGTTGGTACCAAGAAAAAGTGCGTTACTTTGCCATATTGTTGGTACCAAGAGTGATTGCGTTTCTTACCCATATGGTTGGTACCAAGAGTAAGTGTGTTACTTACCCATATGGGTGGTACCAAGAGTGAGTGCGTTACTTACCCATAGGGTTGGTACCAAGATTTAGTGCGTTACTTAGCCATATGGTTTGTACCAAGAGTGCGTGCGTTACTTACACATATGGTTGGTAACAAGAGTACGTGTGTTGCTTGCCCATAGGGTTGGTACGAGGAGTGAGTGCGTTACTTACCCATCGGGTTGGTACCAAGAGTAAGTGCGTTTCTTACGCATATGGTTGGTACCAAGAGTAAGTGCGTGACTTACCCATCGGGTTGGTACCAAGAGTGAGTGCGTTACTTACCCATATGGTTGGTACCAAGAGTGAGTGCGTTACTTACCCACATGGTTGGTACCAAGAGTGAGTGCGTTAGTTACACATATTATTGGTAACAAGAGTAAGTGCGTTACTTACCCATAGGGTTGGTACCAAGAGTAAGTGCGTTAATTACCCACATGGTTGGTACCAAGAGTGAGTGCGTTACTTACACATATGGTTGGTAATAAGAGTAAGTGCGTTATTTACCCAAAGGGTTGGTACCAACAGTAAGTGCGTTACTTACCCATATAGTTGGTACCACAACTAAGTGGGTTACTTAGCCATGTAGTTTGTTCCAAGAGTGAGTGCGTTAGTTTCCCATATGGTTGGTACCAAGAGTGAGTTGATTACATACCCATATGGTTGGAACCAAGAGTGAGTGCGTTACTTACCCATATGGTTGGTACCAAGAGTGAGTGCGTTACTTACCCACATGGTTGATACCAAGAGTGAGTGCGTTACTTTCACATATGGTTGGTAACAAGAGTAAGTGCGTTACTTACCCATAGGGTTGGTACCAAGAGTAAGTGCGTTACTTAGCCTTATGGTTGGTACCAAGAGTGAGTGCGTTACTTACCCATATGGTTGGTACCAACAGTGAGTGCGTTACTTACACATATAGGTGGTACCAAAATTAAGTGCGTTATTTACCCATAGGGTTGGTACCAAGACTAAATGCGTTACTTAGCCATATAGTGGGTACCAAGAGTGAGTGCGTTACGTACCCATATGGTTCGTAGCAAGAGTGAGTGCATTACTTACCCATATGGTTGGTACCAAGAGTGACTGCGTTGCTTACACATATGGTTGGTAACAAGAGTAAGTGCGTTACTTACCCAAAGGGTTGGTACCAACAGTAAGTGCGTTACTTACCCATATAGTTGGTACCGAGACTAAGTGCGTTACTTAGCCATGTAGTTGGTACCAAGAGTGAGTGCGTTAGTTTCCCATATGGTTGGTACCAAGAGTGAGTGCGTTACTTACCCATATGGTTGGTACCAAGAGTAAGTGCGTTACTTACCCACATGGTTGATACCAAGTGTGAGTGCGTTACTTAGACATATGGTTGGTAACAAGAGTAAGTGCGTTACTTACCCATAGGGTTGGTACCAAGAGTAAGTGCGTTACTTAGCCATATGGTTGGTACCAGGAGTGAGTGCGTTACTTACCCATATGGTTGGTACCAACAGTGAGTGCGTTACTTACACATATTGTTGGTACCAAAATTAAGTGCGTTACTTACCCATAGGGTTGGTCCCAAGAGTGAGTGCGTTACTTACCCACATAGTTGATACCAAGAGTGAGTGCATTACTTACCCACATGGTTGATACCAAGAGTGAGTGCGTTACTAACACATATGGTTGGTAACAAGAGTAAGTGCGTTACTTACCCATAGGGTTGGTACCAAGAGTAAGTACGTTACTTAGCCATATGGTTGGTACCAAGAGTGGGTGCGTTACTTACCCATATGGTTGGTACCAACAGTGAGTGCGTTACTTAAACATATTGTTCGTACCAAAATTAAGTGCGTTACTTACCCATAGGGTTGGTCCCAAGAGTGAGTGCGTTACTTACCCACATAGTTGATACCAAGAGTGAGTGCATTACTTACACATATGGTTGGTAACAAGAGTAAGTGCGTTACTTACCCACATGGTTGATACCAAGAGTGAGTGCGTTACTTACCCATATGGTTGGTACCAAGAGTGAGTGCATTACTTACCCATATGGTTGGTACCAAGACTTAGTGCGTTACTTACACATATGGTTGGTAACAAGAGTAAGTGCGTTACTTACCCATACGGTGGGTACCAAGAGTAAGTGCGTTTCTTAGCCATATGGTTGGTACCAAGAGTGATTGCGTTACTTACCCAAATGGCTGGTACCAACAATGAGTGCGTTACTTACACATATAGTTGGTACCAAAATTAAGTGCGTTACTTACCCATTGGGTTGGTACCAAGAGTAAGTGCGTTACTTAGCCATATAGTGGTTACCGAGAGAGAGTGCGCTACTTACCCATATGGTTGGTACCAAGAGTGAGTGCATTACTTACACATATGGTTGGTAACAAGAGTAAGTGCGTTACTTACCCTTACGGTTGTACCAAGAGTACATGCGTTACTTAGCCATATGGTTGGTACCAAGAGTGAGTGCGTTACTTACCCATAGGGTTGGTACCAAGATTAAGTGCGTTACTTAGCCATATGGTTTGTACCAAGAGTGCGTGCGTTACTTACACATATGGTTGGTAACAAGAGTACGTGTGTTGCTTACCCATAGGGTTAGTACCAGGAGTGAGTGCGTTACTTTATCCATACAGTTGGTACCAAGTTTAAGTGCGTTTCTTACACATATGGTTGGTACCAAGAGTAAGTGCGTTACTTACCCATCGGGTTGGTACCAAGAGTGAGTGCGTTTCTTACCCATATGGTTGGTACCAAGAGTGAGTGCGTTACTTACCCACATGGTTGGTACCAAGAGTGAGTGCGTTAGTTACACATATTATTGGTAACAAGAGTAAGTGCGTTACTTACCCATAGGGTTGGTACCAAGAGTAAGTGCGTTACTTACCCATATGGTTAGTACCAAGAGTGAGTGCGTTACTTACACATATGGTTGGTAACAAGAGTAAGTGCGTTATTTACCCAAAGGGTTGGTACCAACAGTAAGTGCGTTACTTACCCATATAGTTGGTACCACAACTAAGTGGGTTACTTAGCCATGTAGTTTGTTCCAAGAGTGAGTGCGTTAGTTTCCCATATGGTTGGTACCAAGAGTGAGTTGATTACATACCCATATGGTTGGAACCAAGAGTAAGTGCGTTACTTACCCATATGGTTGGTACCAAGAGTGAGTGCGTTACTTACCCACATGGTTGATACCAAGAGTGAGTGCGTTACTTACACATATGGTTGGTAACAAGAGTAAGTGCGTTACTTAGCCTTATGGTTGGTACCAAGAGTGAGTGCGTTACTTACCCATATGGTTGGTACCAACAGTGAGTGCGTTACTTACACATATAGTTGGTACCAAAATTATGTGCGTTATTTACCCATAGGGTTGGTACCAAGAGTAAGTGCGTTACTTAGCCTTATGGTTGGTACCAAGAGTGAGTGCGTTACTTACCCATATGGTTGGTACCAACAGTGAGTGCGTTACTTACACATATAGTTGGTACCAAAATTATGTGCGTTATTTACCCATAGGGTTGGTACCAAGAGTAAATGCGTTACTTAGCCATATAGTGGGTACAAAGAGTGAGTGCGTTACTTACCCATATGGTTGGTACCAAGAGTGAGTGCATTACTTACCCATATGGTTGGTACCAAGAGTGAGTGCGTTGCTTACACATATGGTTGGTAACAAGAGTAAGTGCATTACTTACCCAAAGGGTTGGTACCAACAGTAAGTGCGTTACTTACCCATATAGTTGGTACCGAGACTAAGTGCGTTACTTAGCCATGTAGTTGGTACCAAGAGTGAGTGCGTTAGTTTCCCATATGGTTGGTACCAAGAGTGAGTTGATTACTTACCCATATGGTTGGTACCAAGAGTGAGTGCGTTACTTACCCATATGGTTGGTACCAAGAGTGAGTGCGTTACTTACCCACATGGTTGATACCAAGTGTGAGTGCGTTACTTAGACATATGTTTGGTAACAAGAGTAAGTGCGTTACTTACCCATAGGGTTGGTACCAAGAGTAAGTGCGTTACTTAGCCATATGGTTGGTACCAAGAGTGAGTGCGTTACTTACCCATATGGTTGGTACCAACAGTGAGTGCGTTACTTACACATATTGTTGGTACCAAAATTAAGTGCGTTACTTACCCATAGGGTTGGTCCCAAGAGTGAGTGCGTTACTTACCCACATAGTTGATACCAAGAGTGAGGGCATTACTTACCCACATGGTTGATACCAAGAGTGAGTGCGTTACTTACACATATGGTTAGTAACAAGAGTAAGTGCGTTACTTACCCATAGGGTTTTTACCAAGAGTAAGTGCGTTACTTAGCCATATGGTTGGTACCAAGAGTGGGTGCGTTACTTACCCATATGGTTGGTACCAAGAGTTAGTGCATTACTTACCCATATGGTTGGTACCAAGAGTTAGTGCGTTACTTACACATATGGTTGGTAACAAGAGTAAGTGCGTTACTTACCCATACGGTGGGTACCAAGAGTAAGTGCGTTTCTTAGCCATATGGTTGGTACCAAGAATGATTGCGTTACTTACCCAAATGGCTGGTACCAACGATGAGCGCGTTACTTACACATATAGTTGGTACCAAAATTAAGTGCGTTACTTACCCATTGGGTTGGTACCAAGAGTAAGTGCGTTACTTAGCCATATAGTGGTTACCAAGAGAGAGTGGGTTACTTACCCAGATGGTTGGTACCAAGAGTGAGTGCAGTACTTACCCATATGGTTGGTACCAAGAGTGAGTGCGTTACTTACACATATGGTTGGTAACAAGAATAAGTGCGTTACTTACCCTTACGGTTGGTACCAAGAGTACGTGCGTTACTTAGCCATATGGTTGGTACCAAGAGTGAGTGCGTTACTTACCCATATGTTTGGTACCAAGAGTAAGTGTATTACTTACCCATATGGTTGGTACCAAGAGTGAGTGCCATACTTACCCATAGGGTTGGTACCATAAGTGCGTTACTTAGCCAGACGGTTTGTACCAAGAGTGCGTGCGTTAAGAAGACTAAGTGCGTTACTTACCCATAGGGTTGGTACCAAGAGTGAGTGCATTACTTTATCCATATGTTTGGTACCAAGAGTAAGTGCGTTATTTACCCATACAGTTAGTACCAACAGTGAGTGCGTTACTTACACATATGGTTGGTACCAAGAGTAAGTGCGTTACTTACCCATAGGGTTGGTACCAAGAGTAAGTGCGTTACTTACCCACATGGTTGGTACCAAGAGTGAGTGCGTTACTTACACATATGGTTGGTAACAAGAGTAAGTGCGTTATTTACCCAAAGGGTTGGTACCAACAGTAAGTGCGTTACTTACCCATATAGTTGGTACCAAGACTAAGTGCGTTACTTAGCCATGTAGTTTGTACCAAGAGTGAGTGCGTTAGTTTCCCATATGGTTGGTACCAAGAGTGAGTTGATTACTTACCCATATGGTTGGTACCAAGAGTGAGTGCATTACGTACCGATATGGTTGGTACCAAGAGTGAGTGCGTTACTTACCCACATGGTTGATACCAAGAGTGAGTGTGTTTCTTACACATATGGTTGTTAACAAGAGTAAGTGCGTTACTTACCCATAGGGTTGGTACCAAGAGTAAGTGCGTTACTTACCCATATGGTTGGTACCAAGAGAGTTCATTACTTACACATATGGTTGTTAACAAGAGTACGTGCGTTACTTACCCATATGGTTGGTACCAAGAGTAAGTGCGTTACTTACCCATATGGTTGGTACCAAGAGTGAGTGCATTACTTACCCATATGGTTGGTACAAAGATTGAGTGTGTTACTTTCCCATATGGTTGGTACCAAGAGTAAGTGCATTACTTACCCATATGATTGGTACCAAGAGTGAGTGCGTTATTTACCCATATGGTTGGTACGAAGAGTGAGTGCGTTAGTTACCTATATGAATGGTACCAAGAGTGAGTTCGTTAGTTACCCATATGATTGGTACCAAGAGTGAGTGCGTTACTTGCCCATATGGTTGGTACCAAGAGTGAGTGATTACTTACCCATATGGTTGGTACCAAGAGTGAGTGCGTTACTTTTCCATATGGTTGGTACCAAGAGTGAGTGCATTACTTACCCATATGATTGGTACCAAGAGTGAGTGCGTTACTTACCCATATGGTTGGTACCAAGAGTGAGTGCGTTAGTTATCTATATGAATGGTACCAAGAGTGAGTGCGTTACTTGCCCATATGGTTGGTACCAAGAGTGAGTGAATACTTACCCATATGGTTGTTGCCAAGACTGAGTGCGTTAGTTAATTATATGATTGGTACAAGAATAATTGCGTTACTTACCCATATGGTTGGTAGCAAGAGTGAGTGCGTTACTTATCCATATGGTTGGTACCAAGAGTGAGTTCCTTAGTTACCCATATGATTGGTACCAAGAGTGAGTGCGTGACTTGCCCATATGGTTGGTACCAAGAGTGAGTGCGTTAGTTAATCATATGATTGGTACAAGAGTGAGTGCGTTCCTTACCCATACGTTTGGTACCAGGAGTGAGTGCATTACTTACCCATATGAATGGTACCAAGAGTGAGTGCATTACTTGCCCATATGGTTGGTACCAAGAGTGAGTGCGTTACTTACCCATATGGTTGGTATTAAGAGTTAGTGCGTTACTTACCCACATGGTTGGTACGAAGAGTGAGTGCGTTACTTACACATATGATTGGTAACAAGAGTAAGTGCGTTACTTACCCATAAGGTTGGTACCAAGAGTGAGTGCGTCACTTAGCCATATGGTTGGTACCAAGAGTGAGTGCGTTACTTACCCATATGGTTGGTACCAACAGTGAGTGCGTTACTTACACATATAGTTGGTACCAAAATTAAGTGCGTTACTTACCCATAGGGTTAGTACCACGAGTAAGTGCGTTACTTAGCCATATGGTTGGTACCAAGAGTGAGTGCGTTACTTACCCATATGGTTGGTACCAAGAAAAAGTGCGTTACTTTGCCATATGGTTGGTACCAAGAGTGATTGCGTTTCTTAGCCATATGGTTGGTACCAAGAGTAAGTGTGTTACTTACCCATATGGGTGGTACCAAGAGTGAGTGCGTTACTTACCCATAGGGTTGGTACCAAGATTAAGTGCGCTACTTAGCCATATGGTTTGTACCAAGACTGCGTGTGTTACTTACCCACATGGTTGGTACCAAGAGTGAATGCGTTACTTACACATATGGTTGGTAACAAGAGTACGTGTGTTGCTTACCCATAGGGTTGGTACCAAGAAAAAGTGCGTTACTTAGCCATATGGTTGGTAACAAGAGTAAGTGCGTTACTTACCCATATGGTTGGTACCAAGAAAAAGTGCGTTACTTAGCCATATTGTTGGTACCAAGAGTGATTGCGTTTCTTACCCATATGGTTGGTACCAAGAGTAAGTGTGTTACTTACCCATATGGGTGGTACCAAGAGTGAGTGCGTTACTTACCCATAGGGTTGGTACCAAGATTTGGCGTTAGCCATATGGTTTGTACCAAGAGTGCGTGCGTTACTTACACATATGGTTGGTAACAAGAGTACGTGTGTTGCTTACCCATAGGGTTGGTACCAGGAGTGAGTGCGTTACTTTATCCATACAGTTGGTACCAAGAGTAAGTGCGTTTCTTACACATATGGTTGGTACCAAGAGTAAGTGCGTGACTTACCCATCGGGTTGGTACCAAGAGTGAGTGCGTAACTTACCCATATGGTTGGTACCAAGAGTGAGTGCGTTACTTACCCACATGGTTGGTACCAAGAGTGAGTGCGTTAGTTACACATATTATTGGTAACAAGAGTAAGTGCGTTACTTACCCATAGGGTTGGTACCAAGAGTAAGTGCGTTACTTACCCACATGGTTGGTACCAAGAGTGAGTGCGTTACTTACACATATGGTTGGTAATAAGAGTATGTGCGTTATTTACCAAAAGGGTTGGTACCAACAGTAAGTGCGTTACTTACCCAAATAGTTGTTACCACAACTAAGTCGGTTACTTAGCCATGTAGTTTGTTCCAAGAGTGAGTGCGTTAGTTTCCCATATGGTTGGTACCAAGAGTGAGTTGATTACATACCCATATGGTTGGAACCAATAGTGAGTGCGTTACTTACCCATATGGTTGGTACCAAGAGTGAGTGCGTTACTTACCCACATGGTTGATACCAAGAGTGAGTGCGTTACTTTCACATATGGTTGGTAACAAGAGTAAGTGCGTTACTTACCCATAGGGTTGGTACCAAGAGTAAGTGCGTTACTTAGCCTTATAGTTGGTACCAAGAGTGAGTGCGTTACTTACCCATATGGTTGGTACCAACAGTGAGTGCGTTACTTACACATATAGTTGGTACCAAAATTAAGTGCGTTATTTACCCATATGGTTGGTACCAAGACTAAATGCGTTACTTAGCCATATAGTGGGTACCAAGAGTGAGTGCGTTACTTACCCATATGGTTGGTACCAAGAGTGAGTGCATTACTTACCCATATGGTTGGTACCAAGAGTGAGTGCGTTGCTTACACATATGGCTGGTAACAAGAGTAAGTGCGTTACTTACCCATAGGGTTGGTACCAAGAGAAAGTGCGTTACTTAGCCATATGGTTGGTACCAAGAGTGAGTGCATTACTTACCCATATGGTTGGTACCAAGATTGAGTGCGCTACTTTCCCATATGGTTGGTACCAAAAGTGAATGCGTTACTTACCCATATGGTTGGTACCAACAGTGAGTGCGTTACTTACCCATATGGTTGGTACCAAGAGTAAGTGCGTTACTTACCCACATGGTTGGTACCAACAGTGAGTGCGTTACTTACACATATTGTTGGTACCAAAATTAAGTGCGTTACTTACCCATAGGGTTGGTCCCAAGAGTGAGTGCGTTACTTACCCACATAGTTGATACCAAGAGTGAGTGCATTACTTACCCACATGGTTGATACCAAGAGTGAGTGCGTTACTAACACATATGGTTGGTAACAAGAGTAAGTGCGTTACTTACCCATAGGGTTGGTACCAAGAGTAAGTGCGTTACTTAGCCATATGGTTGGTACCAAGAGTGGGTGCGTTACTTACCCATATGGTTGGTACCAACAGTGAGTGCGTTACTTACACATACTGTTCGTACCAAAATTAAGTGCGTTACTTACCCATAGGGTTGGTCCCAAGAGTGAGTGCGTTACTTACCCACATAGTTGATACCAAGAGTGAGTGCATTACTTACCCACATGGTTGATACCAAGAGTGAGTGCGTTACTTACACATATGGTTGGTAACAAGAGTAAGTGCGTTACTTACCCACATGGTTGATACCAAGAGTGAGTGCGTTACTTACACATATGGTTGGTAACAAGAGTAAGTGCGTTACTTACCCATAGGGTTGGTACCAAGAGTGAGTGCGTTACTTACGCATATGGTTGGTACCAAGAGTGAGTGCATTACTTACCCATATGGTTGGTACCAAGAGTTAGTGCGTTACTTACACATATGGTTGGTAACAAGAGTAAGTGCGTTACTTACCCATACGGTGGGTACCAAGAGTAAGTGCGTTTCTTAGCCATATGGTTGGTACCAAGAGTGATTGCGTTACTAACCCAAATGGCTGGTACCAACAATGAGTGCGTTACTTACACATATAGTTGGTACCAAAATTAAGTGCGTTATTTACCCATTGGGTTGGTACCAAGAGTAAGTGCGTTACTTAGCCATATAGTGGTTACCAAGAGAGAGTGCGTTACTTACCCATATGGTTGGTACCAAGAGTGAGTGCATTACTTACCCATATGGTTGGTACCAAGAGTGAGTGCGTTACTTACACATATGGTTGGTAACAAGAGTAAGTGCGTTACTTACCCTTACGGTTGGTACCAATAGTACATGCGTTACTTAGCCATATGGTTGGTACCAAGAGTGAGTGCGTTACTTACCCATAGGGTTGGTACCAAGATTAAGTGCGTTACTTAGCCATGTGGTTTGTACCAAGAGTGCGTGCGTTACTTACACATATGGTTGGTAACAAGAGTACGTGTGTTGCTTACCCATAGGGTTGGTACCAGGAGTGAGTGCCTTACTTTATCCATACAGATGGTACCAAGAGTAAGTGCGTTTCTTACACATATGGTTGGTACCAAGAGTGAGTGCGTTACTTACCCATCGGGTTGGTACCAAGAGTGAGTGCGTTACTTACCCATATGGTTGGTACCAAGAGTGAGTGCGTTACTTACCCACATGGTTGGTACAAAGAGTGAGTGCGTTAGTTACACATACTATTGGTAACAAGAGTAAGTGCGTTACTTACCCATAGGGTTGGTACCAAGAGTAAGTGCGTTACTTACCCACATGGTTGGTACCAAGAGTGAGTGCGTTACTTACACATATGGTTGGTAACAAGAGTAAGTGCGTTATTTACCCAAAGGGTTGGTACCAACAGTAAGTGCGTTACTTACCCATATAGTTGGTACCACAACTAAGTGGGTTACTTGGCCATGTAGTTTTTTCCAAGAGTGAGTGCGTTAGTTTCCCATATGGTTGGTACCAAGAGTGAGTTGATTACATACCCATATGGTTGGAACCAAGAGTGAGTGCGTTACTTACCCATATGGTTGGTACCAAGAGTGAGTGCGTTACTTACCCACATGGTTGATACCAAGAGTGAGTGCGTTACTTACACATATGGTTGGTAACAAGAGTAAGTGCGTTACTTACCCATAGGGTTGGTACCAAGAGTAAGTGCGTTACTTAGCCTTATGGTTGGTACCAAGAGTGAGTGCGTTACTTACCCATATGGTTGGTACCAACAGTGAGTGCGTTACTTACACATATAGTTGGTACCAAGATTATGTGCGTTATTTACCCATAGGGTTGGTACCAAGAGTAAATGCGTTACTTAGCCATATAGTGGGTACAAAGAGTGAGTGCGTTACTTACCCATATGGTTGGTACCAAGAGTGAGTGCATTACTTACCCATATGGTTGGTACCAAGAGTGAGTGCGTTGCTTACACATATGGTTGGTAACAAGAGTAAGTGCGTTACTTACCCATATAGTTGGTACCGAGACTAAGTGCGTTACTTAGCCATGTAGTTGGTACCAAGAGTGAGTGCGTTAGTTTCCCATATGGTTGGTACCAAGAGTGAGTTGATTACTTACCCATATGGTTGGTACCAAGAGTGAGTGCGTTACTTACCCATATGGTTGGTACCAAGAGTGAGTGCGTTACTTACCCACATGGTTGATACCAAGTGTGAGTGCGTTACTTAGACATATGGTTGGTAACAAGAGTAAGTGCGTTACTTACCCATAGGGTTGGTACCAAGAGTAAGTGCGTTACTTAGCTATATGGTTGGTACAAAGAGTGAGTGCGCTACTTACCCATATGGTTGGTACCATCAGTGAGTGCGTTACTTACACATATTGTTGGTACCAAAATTAAGTGCGTTACTTACCCATAGGGTTGGTCCCAAGAGTGAGTGCGTTACACACCCACATAGTTGATACCAAGAGTGAGGGCATTACTTACCCACATGAATGATACCAAGAGTGAGTGCGTTACTTACACATATGGTTGGTAACAAGAGTAAGTGCGTTACTTACCCATAGGGTTGGTACCAAGAGTAAGTGCGTTACTTAGCCATATGGTTGGTACCAAGAGTGGGTGCGTTACTTACCCATATGGTTGGTACCAACAGTGAGTGCGTTACTTACACATATTGTTGGTACCAAAATTAAGTGCGTTTTTTACCCATAGGGTTGGTCCCAAGAGTGAGTGCGTTACTTACCCACATAGTTGATACCAAGAGTGAGTGCATTACTTACCCACATGGTTGATACCAAGAGTGAGTGCGTTACTTACACATATGGTTGGTAACAAGAATAAGTGCGTTACTTACCCACATGGTTGATACCAAGAGTGAGTGCGGTACTTACACATATGGTTGGTAACAAGAGTAAGTGCGTTAGTTACCCATAGGGCTGGTACCAAAAGTGAGTGCGTTACTTACCCATATGGTTGGTACCAAGAGTGAGTGCATTACTTACCCATATGGTTGGTACCAAGAGTTAGTGCGTTACTTACACATATGGTTGGTAACAAGAGTAAGTGCGTTACTTAGCCATATGGTTGGTACCAAGAGTGATTGCGTTACTTACCCAAATGGCTGGTACCAACAATGAGTGCGTTACTTACACATATAGTTGGTACCAAAATTAAGTGCGTTACTTACCCATTGGGTTGGTACCAAGAGTAAGTGCGTTACTTAGCTATATAGTGGTTACCAAGAGAGAGTGCGTTACTTACCCATATGGTTGGTACCAAGAGTGAGTGCATTACTTACCCATATGGTTGGTACCAAGAGTGAGTGCGTTACTTACACATATGGTTGGTAACAAGAGTAAGTGCGTTACTTACCCTTACGGTTGGTACCAAGAGTACGTGCGTTACTTAGCCATATGGTTGGTACCAAGAGTGAGTGCGTTACTTACCCATATGTTTGGTACCAAGAGTAAGTGTATTACTTACCCATATGGTTGGTACCAAGAGTGAGTGCGTTACTTACACATATGGTTGGTAACAAGAGTAAGTGCGTTACTTACCCTTACGGTTGGTACCAAGAGTACGTGCGTTACTTAACCATATGGTTGGTACCAAGAGTGAGTGCATTACTTACCCATACGGTTGGTACCAAGAGTAAGTGTATTACTTACCCAGATGGTTGGTACCAAGAGTGAGTGCCATACTTACCCATAGGGTTGGTACCAAGATTAAGTGCGTTACTTAGCCAGACGGTTAGTACCAAGAGTGCGTGCGTTACTTACCCACATGGTTGGTAAGAAGACTAAGTGCGTTACTTACCCATAGGGTTGGTACCAAGAGTGAGTGCATTACTTTATCCATATGGTTGGTACCAAGAGTAAGTGCGTTACTTACCCATACAGTTGGTACCAACAGTGAGTGCGTTACTTACACATATGGTTGGTACCAAGAGTAAGTGCGTTACTTACCCATAGGGTTGGTACCAAGAGTAAGTGCGTTACTTACCCACATGGTTGGTACCAAGAGTGAGTGCGTTACTTACACATATGGGTGGTAACAAGAGTAAGTGCGTTATTTACCCAAAGGGTTGGTACCAACAGTAAGTGCGTTACTTACCCATATAGTTGGTACCAAGACTAAGTGCGTTACTTAGCCATGTAGTTTGTACCAAGATTGAGTGCGTTAGTTTCCCATATCGTTGGTACCAAGAGTGAGTTGATTACTTACCCATATGGTTGGTACCAAGAGTGAGTGCGTTACTTACCCACATGGTTGATACCAAGAGTGAGTGCGTTTCTTACACAGATGGTTGGTAACAAGAATAAGTGCGTTACTTACCCATAGGGTTGGTACCAAGAGTAAGTGCGTTACTTACCCATATGGTTGGTACCAAGAGTGAGTGCATTACTCACCCATATGGTTGGTACCAAGAGGGAGTGCGTTACTTACCCATATGGTTGGTACCAAGAGTGAGTGCGTTACTTACACATATGGTTGGTAACAAGAGTAAGTGCGTTACTTACCCATACGGTTGGTACCAAGAGTAAGTGCGTTACTTACCCATATGGTTGGTACCAACAGTGAGTGCGTTACTTACACATATGGTTGGTAACAAGCGTAAGTGCGTTACTTACCCGTAGGGTTGGTACCAAGAGAAAGTGCGTTACTTAGCCATATGGTTGGTACCAAGAGTGAGTGCATTACTTTCCAATATGGTTGGTACCAAGATTGAGTGCGCTACTTTCCCATATGGTTAGTACCAAGAGTGAGTGCGTTACTTACCCATATGGTTGGTACCAAGAGTGAGTGCGCTACTTTCCCATATGGTTGGTACCAAGAGTGAGTGCGTTACTTACCCATATGGTTGGTACCAAGAGTGAGTGCATTACTTACCCATATGGTTGGTACCAAGAGTAAGTGCGTTACTTACCCATACGGTTGGTACCAACAGTGAGTGCGTTACTTACACATATGGTTGGTAACAAGAGTAAGTGCGTTACTTACCCATAGGGTTGGTACCAAGAGAAAGTGCGTTACTTAGCCATATGGTTGGTACCAAGAGTGAGTGCATTACTTACCAATATGGTTGATACCAAGATTGAGTGCGCTACTTTCCCATATGGTTGGTACCAAGAGTGAATGCGTTGCTTACACATATGGTTGGTACCAAGAGAAGGTGCGTTACTTACCCATAGGGTTGGTACGAAGAGTAAGTGCGTTACTTAGCCATATAGTTTGTACCAAGAGTTAGTGCGTTACTTACCCATATGGTTTACCAAGAGTGAGTGCATTACTTTGTTGGTACCAAGAGTGAGTGCATTACTTACCCATATGGTTGGTACCAAGAGTGCGTGCGTTACTTACCCATTTGGTTGGTACCAAGAGTGAGTGCATTACTTTATCCATATGGTTGGTACCAAGAGTAAGTGCGTTACTTACCCATCCAGTTCGTACGAACAGTGAGTGCGTTACTTACACATATGGTTGGTACCAAGAGTAAGTGCGTTACTTACCCATAGGGTGGGTAATAAGAGTGAGTGCGTTACTTATCCACATAGTTGATACCAAGAGTGAGTGTGTTACTTATATATATGGTTGGTAACAAGAGTAAGTGCGTTACTTACCCATAGGGTTGGTACCAAGAGAAAGTGCGTTACTTAGCCATATGGTTGGTACCAAGAGTGAGTGCATTACTTACCCATATGGTTGGTACCAAGATTGAGTGCGCTACTTTCCCATATGGATGGTACCAAGAGTGAATTCGTTACTTACCCATATGGTTGGTACCAACAGTGAGTGCGTTACTTACACATATGGTTGGTACCAAAAGTAAGTGCGTTACTTTCCCATAGATTTGGTACCAAGAGTAAGTGCGTTACTTAGCCATATGGTTGGTACCAAGAGTGAGTGCGTTACTTACCCATATGGTTGGTACCAAAAGTGAGTGCGTCACTTACACGTATGGTTGGTACCAAAAGTAAGTGCGTTACTTTCCCATAGGGTTGGTACCAAGAGTAAGTGCGTTACTTATCCATATAGTTGGTACCAAGAGTGAGTGCGTTACTTACCCATATGGTTGGTACCAAGAGTGAGTGCATTACTTACCCATATGGTTGGTACCAAGAGTATGTGCGTTACATACCCATATTATTGGTACCAACAGTGAGTGCGTTACTTACACATATGGTTGGTAACAAGTGTAAGTGCGTTACTTACCCATAGGTTTGGTACCAAGAGAAAGTGCGTTACTTAGCCATATGGTTGGTACCAAGAGTGAGTGCATTACTTACCCATATGGTTGGTACCAAGATTGAGTGCGCTACTTTCCCATATGGATGGTACCAAGAGTGAGTGCGTTACTTACACATATGGTTGGTACCAACAGTGAGTGCGTTACTTACACATATGGTTGGTACCAAAAGTAAGTGCGTTACTTTCCCATAGATTTGGTACCAAGAGTAAGTGCGTTACTTAGCCATATGGTTGGTACCAAGAGTGAGTGCGTTACTTACCCATATGGTTGGTACCAACAGTGAGTGCATTACTTACACATATGGTTGGTACCAAAAGTGAGTGCGTTACTTACCCATAGGGTTGGTACCAAGAGTAAGTGCGTTACTTATCCATATAGTTGTGACGAAGAGTGAGTGCGTTACTTACCCATATGGTTGGTACCAAAAGTGAGTGCATTACTTACCCATATGTTTGGTATCAAGAGTAAGTGCGTTACTTACCCATGGGGTTGGTACCAAGAGTGAGTGTGTTACATACCCATATGGTTGGTACCAAGAGTAAGTGTGTTACTTACCCATGGGGTTGGTACCAAGAGTAAGTGCGTTACTTAGCCATATGGTCTGTACCAAGAGTGAGTGCGTTACTTACACACATGGTTGGTACCAACAGTGAGTGCGTTACTTACACACATGGTTGGTACCAAGAGTGAGTGCTTTACTTACCCATATGGTTGGTACCAAGAGTGAGTGCGCTACTTTCCCATATGGTTGGTACCAAGAGTAACCCATGGAATAGCCATAGCGGGCAGAGCAGGGTGGCGTACGAGCAGTAGGGCAGCACGCAAGCAAGGACGACGCGACGGGCAGGGCGGCGTGCAAGCACTATGGAAGCGTGCAGGGCAGGGCGGGGCGGCACACGAGTAGGGCAGGGTGGCGCAACTGGCAGGGCAGGGTGGCGCAACTGGTAGGGCAGGGCGGCGGACAGCAGGGCGGCGTGCGGGTAGGGCAGGGCAGGGCGGTGGCCAGCAGGGCGGCGCGCGGGAAGGGCTGGGCAGGGCGGCGGCCAGCAGGGCGGCGCGCAGGCAGGGCAGGGCAGGGCGGCGGCCAGCAGGGCGGCGCACGGGCAGGGCAGGGCAGTGCGGCGGCTGGCAGGGTGGCGCGCAGGCAGTGTAGGGCGACGCGGCGCTAGCAGGGCAGCGCGACGGGCAGGGGAGGGCGGCGCGCAACCAGCAGGGCAACGCGACGGGCAGGGCAGGGCGGCTCGGCGCTAGCAGGGCGGTGCGGCGGGCAGGGTAGAGCAGCGCGCGGGCAGCAGGGCGGTGCGCGGGCAGCAGGGCGGTGCGTGGGCAGGAAACGGCGACGCGCGGGCAGGGCAGGGCGGTGCGCAGCGAGCAGGGAAGCGCGATGTTCAGGGCAGGGCAGGGCAGCGCGACTGGTGGGGTAGTGCGCTACGGGCAGCTAACGAATCGGTGGGCCCTAAAAAAACGGTCCTGGAACAGGACCTGTGCTGATACCATGTCACGAAACTGAACGAGGATGAATGCATTGAGAAGAAAGGTGGTACAAGTACTAACCCTAATTCGGTTGTACCCCTTATGGGCTACCCCACTACAGCCTACACAACTTACACATAGTAACAGTTTGACAAGCTCGCCCCTCCCACTCATAACACCATGTTTTTATCCCTGCCTTGCTCCCATTGGTCGAAATCAAGGGGCTGAACTGATTTCGCCCCTCCCACTCAAAACACCACCATTTCCCCATGACTTGCTCCCATTGATCGAAACTACTCTCCACTTTTAGGGATTCGCCCTTTGCCTCAGCTGCAATTGAAGAACCTTGATAAGCCAGCAGGTTGACAAATACAATAAAGAGTGAATTCTTTTATCGTATCCAACATGTTGCAGCTCCCACCCCGTTGTGGCGTGATGCGGATGGTGTTCTCGAAAGGATGGTCGGTATTTCAGTTTGTGTAGATGCTTGTGCATGTGCATTTGCCGTCGACTGCTGTCATGCTGAGCCACGCTTGGCCATTAAAGTTGCAGTTTTGAGCGCAGACTCTTATAGCTGGCGCATTTTGTTGTCCAGGTGCTCTTGCATCATGCCCGCGAGCGGAATGCGGGCGGTTTTGTCAATGGCAAGGGTTTCGGGCTGGATCGACGGTAGTCTCGGACGTGGCTGTGTGTGCTTATGAGAGAGCAGTAGAGCAGCGATAATGGTCGTTGAGGGACGTCTACAATTGGGAAGCAAATGTGTGCGCGGTCCAAAAAGGGTCGTTTTCAGGCCCAAAATTGGTTTTAGGTCACCCAGGATAATCAGGGTTTTAGCCATGCCAACTTTGATTGCTAGGGATTTTTTTGTTATACTGAATAATACAAGGTAAAAAAAAATCAGAGCCTGACCGTACCCAGGTAAAAAAATAGTTACACTCATTTTCAGGGTAAAAAATCAATCGCACTGATTTTCAAGGATTGAAAACCGTTACAATGGTTTTAGTATTGTATGCGTATGATGGACATCTAGGTGCTGTGTTGGACAGCTCGATAGGGTGGGTACGATTCCATTCCAGCTACCCCGTGCTACCCTATGTTGTTGGCGGTGTTATCTGCCTTTATGGCAGATATGATGCCAAAATTACCAATGGTACTCTGTCGCGCAGCGGCGGGAAAAATTCTCCCTGAACACATATGGTGAACGTTGTTGGTGCAACCCTACGGTTTGCATTCGGCTTGTTGTCCGTGTGCGTGCATGCGTGTGTGCATGGAATGGTATGAGGGCATGAAATGATATATATTTCATGCTTACAATAGTGTGTGAATGATGAGGCATGATTTTGAATGTGTGTGTCGAGTCAATAGCGAGTTATCGCTAGTCGCGTGTCACGTCGTCGTATGCGTGTCGTGTGCGGTTTTCTATTTTGTCGTGTGTGGAACGTTCGGCGTGTCGCAGGTGTGCGCAGCAGACTTCCAAGAACTCAAGGAAGAATCTACCTTGAAGAACCAGAGCCTTGGTTTCAAGAATCAAGTGATTTTGAAGCTCTCCAAAAGGGTAAACTTTAAGATAGTGAGAATAGTTGCATTACTTTGTGCAGTGTAACATTTCTCTTGGTGTAGGCCCTTGTGGAGGGTAGTTTCGAGACCCTTCGTGGTTGGGGACAGTGTGGCACTGTTCCACATCACTGTACCTCGGCTCTTGGGGTTTGTAGGAGCTGGGAGTCATTCCCAACTCGTAACTCTTCCTAATTTGTATTCTAAGTCTATAGTGACTGCCATAGTGCTGTTCGTTCAAGCCAACGCTTTGTCGTCAATTCTTAATAAACTCGTGCAATCTAAATTTCTTATTGTAGGCGACGTAAAGACGCTCCAAATCCAAGTTTAATCAGCTCATTTGAAGCTGTGACCAAAACGCTATCAACGTTTGAAGCCGCTGTGCATAAATCCGTCTGTGCACTCTATCTTTCGTTTTAGGCACATTCAAGCCTATTGTGACTACAACAAGTGGTATCAGAGCCCCTTGGAGCAGTTTCGACAATGGCTGGACCTGAGGAAAGGGGTGGCAGAGGTGCTGGTGGCAGTGGAGAAGCCCAAGCTCAAGGCCAACCCCGTGATTCAGCCATGGCGCCCAAGTCTTGGCCCACCTAGGGATGACCCTAGGGTGTTAGGGCTTGACAAGTTCAACGGTGACAACTTTGCTGAATGGTCCTTCAAAATGGAGAACATCTTTGACCACTATGACCTGCTGGAGGTGATGGAAGGAACGGAGAATCTGATGTACAAGGATTGGAAGGCGGAGAATGAGGCGAAGATAGGCATGCGGTTTGGGGAGGTGAAGAGTTCCGGTTTGGAGCATGTGGAGCTGCCTTTGGAGATGAGCAGCTGCAGCACCACCACAAGGCAATCTTCCCTTGTGAATGGGGGAGAGGATGCCAAGGATGCAGAGGAAGAAGAGGAGAAGGTGCAGCAAGTGAGCGAGCGTGCACCGACACTTCCTTCTCGCACTACGAGTGCTCCACGGATCCGAGTCACCCCGTAGCAACGCCAAGGCCTTCATGTCCCTGCAGCTAAGGAGGAAGGAAGGGGCAAGAGGAGAATTCAAGCCCCTAATAGGCTGACCTATGATTCATTGGGAAAGCCAGCCAAGTCAGCTCTGGCCGGAACGGCACTTTTGGTTGGAGATGACGAGGAGAGTGACTATGAGGAGTGTGCCTTCGCGTTCTTCTCTCCGGTGGAGATGCCGGGGGAACCAGCAACTCTCAAGGAGGCCTTGGAGAGTAGTGATGCTGAGGAGTGGAAGAAAGCAATGGAGAGTGAGCTGAAGAGCATTGACGAGAACGGCACGTGGGAATTGGTGGAGCTACTGGAGGGGCGTAAGGCGATTACGTCCAAGTGGCTCTTCAAGATCAAGTCCGACGCCGACGGCAAAATCGAGCGCTAAAAGTCTAGGCTTGTGGCCAAGGGGTACCAGCAGAAGGAGAAGGTGCACTATAAGGAGTTGTTTGCTCCTGTGGTGAAGCCGACGACGCTGAGAACCCTACTCGCGGGAGCTACCATCAAAGGATGGGTGGTGAAACAAATGGACGTGACAACCGCGTTCCTCAACGGCATTCTCGAAGAAGAGATTTTCATGGCGCAGCCAGAGGGGTTTGGTGACGGTAGTGGCAGAGTTTTGAAGCTGAATAAGGCCCTTTCTGGACTGAAGCAGGCCCCTAGACTGTGGTACTTGAAGCTGCGAGGAGTTTTGGAGGAGATCGGCTTCACTCCCTCAACGGCCGATCACTCATTGTTCATGCTTGGCGAGGGGGAGCAGAGGAGTTTCATGGAGGTTTATGTGGATGACATCCTTATTTTATCACCCTCCTCTTATCTTTTGAAGGAGGTGATGCTGAAGCTTCAAGACAAGTTCAAGTGCAAGGCCCTTGGTGACGTGAGCTTCTACCTCGGGCTCCACATTGAACGAGATGTGGAGAAGTGATGCATGCGGGTGAATCAACGGAAGTACCTGGAGACATTGGCTGCCAACTTTGGGCAGAGTGAAGGCCATGTGGCTACACCCTTTCCCTCTGGGTTCAAGTGTGTAAAGGGACCAGAGGAGGAGAGCGTTGGTAAAGAGGAGAGGCGCCGTTTTCACTCATTGGTGGGCAGCCTCATGTACGCCGCGGTAAACACACGACCGGACATCGCGTTTGCTACCGGACAGTTGGCTAGGGATGTTCAATGCCCTAACAAGGAGCAGGTAGCAGCTGGAATGAGGGTGGCCAAGTATCTTGGCCAAACACCGACCGTTAGGCTGCAATACTCGGCGGTGGCGCAAAGGCGCCAAAAGGGCGCGGATGGTGTTGAACCCGGGCGTTTGTTCCTCACCGCATTCTCGAATGCTTCTTATGCATTGGAACCAGAGGACATGACAAGTGTTGGAGGGTTCATTTGCTGTATTGGTGGAGGCCCAACTGCTTGGGAGAGCAAGAAGCAGGTGGATCAAGCATTGAGCTCGGTGGAGTCCGAGTACATGGCACTCTTCCGTGCCGTACGAGGGATTGTGTGGTAGCGGTGTTTGTTGGCTGAATTGGGGGAGGAGCAGCAAGGACCTACCCCACTCTACTGTGACAGCCAAGGTGCCATTTCTCTTGATAAGAACCCTGTGTTGCATGGCCTCACCAAGCACATGAGGGTGAAGTGGCATTGGACGAGGAGCATGGTGGCCGCGGGTGAAGTTGAGTTGCACTATGTGAAGACGACAAGGCAGCCAGCTGACATGATGACCAAGAGGCTGGTGGAGCAGCAGCATTGGAAGTGTTGCAAGCTGGCTGGGATGGCTCTGAACTGAGAGAGCAAGATCCTAAGGCCAACAATCTCTGGGGGAGTTTGTTGGTGCAACCCTACGGTTTGCATTCGGCTTGTTGTCCGTGTGCGTGCATGCGTGTGTGCATGGAATGGTATGAGGGCATGAAATGATATATATTTCATGCTTACAATAGTGTGTGAATGATGAGGCATGATTTTGAATGTGTGTGTCGAGTCAATAGCGAGTTATCGCTAGTCGCGTGTCACGTCGTCGTATGCGTGTCGTGTGCGGTTTTCTATTTTGTCGTGTGTGGAACGTTCGGCGTGTCGCAGGTGTGCGCAGCAGACTTCCAAGAACTCAAGGAAGAATCTACCTTGAAGAAACAGAGCCTTGGTTTCAAGAATCAAGTGATTTTGAAGCTCTCCAAAAGGGTAAACTTTAAGATAGTGAGAATAGTTGCATTACTTTGTGTAGTGTAACATTTCTCTTGATGTAGGCCCTTGTGGAGGGTAGTTTCGAGACCCTTCGTGGTTGGAGACAGTGTGGCACTGTTCCACATCACTGTACCTCGGCTCTTGGGGTTTGTAGGAGCTGGGAGTCATTCCCAACTCGTAACTCTTCCTAATTTGTATTCTAAGTCTATAGTGGCTGCCATAGTGCTGTTCGTTCAAACCGAGGGTGTGTCGTCAATTCTTAATGAAATAGTGCAATCTAAATTGCTTATTGTAGGTGACGTTATAACGCTCCAGATCCAAGTTGATTCACATCATTTGAAGCTGTGACCAGAACGCTATCAACGTTTGAAGACGCTGTGCAGAAATCTGTCTGTGCACTCTATCTTTCGTTTTAGGCACATTCAAGCTTATTGTGACTACAACAAACGTGACACAGCTCGTTGCGGCGGTGCGATGTGTGTAAGTAGCCGTGAATTTGGGGGAAGCATTCGTCTACATACCTGGCTCGAGAGGCTCTGGTTTATCACTTGAAAACCAGGTAGCGCTTCGCTTCAGTGGCGAGGTGTGTTTCCCAGTTTGTGACAACACAAGCCCCGCCAGAAATTTCCCTGCTCATGATTGGCTATATAATTTCGCCAATCCCCTCCCCAACACAACCTCACGAAATGATCGCGAACTTGTCGAGTGTTTCCCAACTGAACCTCCTCACGAAACTAGCGGATTTCGCCAGTTCCGTGTTTGACTCCTTCGCACTTGCTGATTTTGGAAGAGGGTCGTTTGTAAGCAAATCAGCATGCGTCTTTGAGTGTGCATCCAAAATAACCCAAAAAAATACCGCGATGAATATATACCGCCGCTTTAAGAAGGATTCGAATTCAGTGTAACGCTAACGCTACCTTGTCTAGTGAGGGAAAAAAAAGTTGTTCATTGTCTTCCAAAGGGTGAAATAAAAAAACCACTCTTTTTGAGAAAGGGTAGCAATCCAGTAATACTACATGGATCAAGGTAAGTGAACAGAATTGGCAAAAAGGGTAAAAACAATATTTGACCATGTTATTTGGGCCCTGGTCGAGGCTCTGGATATGAAGTGTTCCCGTACGTGTGCAATTAAGTGAGCGAACAAAGATTGCACTATCAAAGCAAGCAATACAATGAGCGAAGATGCTACAATCCCACAAGGGACTTTGCGACGATTGTCTCAGGGTTGATCGCAGAATGATATTGCAGCGGAAGTGATTGCCCTCATGTCAGATTGAATATAAAATGATTGAAATGACTGTCAAACTTATATCTAGCTTACATTGTGTAGGCTATAGTGGGCTAGCCCATAAGGGGTACAACCCAACTAGGGTTTGTACTTGTACCCAACTCTTTGCTAGTTCATTCATTCTCGTTTGTAACTTTGACATGGAATCAGAGCAGGTTCCTTGGGCCCACCACCTGATGCGCTGTTAGTACCCCCCTTAGCCCTGGCCCCTTGGCCCGTCGCGTTTTCCTTGGCCCGTCGCGCCCCTAGGCCCGTCGCGCCCCTTCGGTCCGTCGCGCCACCCCACGGCCCCTTCGCCCCTAGGCCCGGGCCCCTTAGGCCCGTCGCGCCACCTCACGGCCCCTTCGCCCGTCGCGCCCCTCGGCCCCTTCGCCCCTCGGCCCCGGCCCCTTGGCCCATCGCGCCCCTAGGCCCGTCGCCCCCCTTAGGCCCGTCGCGCCACCCCACGGCCCCTTCGCCCATCGCGCCCCTCGGCCCTTTCGCCCCTCGGCCCCGGCCCCTTGGCCCGTAGCGCCCCTTAGGCCCGTCGCGCCACCCCACGGCCCCTTCGCCCCTAGGCCCCGGCCCCTTGGCCCGTCGCGCCCATCGGCCCCTTCGACCACAGGGCCCGGCCCCTTTCGCCCGTCGCGCCCCTCGGCCCCTTCGCCCGTCGCGCCCCTCGGCCCCCTCGCCCCTAGGCCCCGGCTCCTTGGCCCGTCGTGCCCCTAGGCCCGTCGCGCCCCTTAGGCCCGTCGCGCCACCCCATCGGCCCCATTCGCTCGTCGCGCCCCTCGGCCCCTTCGCCCCTCGGCCCCGGCCCAATGGCCCGTCGCGCCCCTAGGCCCGTCGCGCCCCTTAGGCCCGTCGCACCACCCCACGGCCCCTTCGCTCCTACGCCCCAGCCCCTTGGCCCGTCGCACCCCTCGGCCCCCAGGCCCCTAGCCTAGGCCCCTCGGCCTCGTGTTTGGCCCCTCGGCCCCGCCCCTCGGCCCCTCGGCCCCTAGGCCCGGCCCCTCGGCCCCTTGGCCCCTTGGCCCCCAGGCACCTCGGTCCCTCGGCCCCTAGCCTTGGCCCCTCGGCCTCGTGTTTGGCCCCTCGGCCCCGCCCCTCGGCCCCTCGGCCCCTAGCCTCGGCCCCTCGGCCCTGCCCCTTGGCCCCTCGGCCCCTAGTCCCCTCGGCCCCTTGGCCCCTAGGACCCTTGGCCCCTCGGCCCCTCGGCCCCGCCACCCTCGTGTTTGGCCCCTCGGCCCCTAGGCCCCTCGGCCCCTAGCCTCGGCCCCTCGGCCCCTTGGCCCCTTGGCCCCCAGGCACCTCGGCCCCTTGGCACCTCGGCCCTGTGGCCCCTCCTGTTCGGCCCCTTGGCCCTCACCCTCGTGTTTGGCCCCTCGGCCCCTAGGCCCCTTGGCCCCTCGACCTCGTCTTTGGCCCCTAGGCCTCCTGTTTGGCCCCTCGGCCCCGCCCCTTGGCCCCTCGGCCCCTAGGCCCCTTGGCCCCTCGGCCCCTAGTTCCCTCGGCCCCTCAGCCCCGCCCTTTGGCCCCTTGGCTACTGCTGCTGCTGCTCTTGCTGCTACTGCTGCAACTACTGCTCCTGAGTGCAGCACCACTATGGCTTCGCTTAGAGTTCTAGCGTTCCATCATGAGGGCAGACCGGTTGCATTTGACACGTGGCACGACGATCTGCAACTGTACCTTCTGAGCGATATTAAGGACAGTGTCTCACTGTTTGACCACGTGTTCGGTGTCGCTTTAGCCCCTCCCGCCACAGCTGTCTCGTGACGCTACTGCCCGCTTAACCATTCGCAACCACTTGCCGGTGGCCGAATGTACTCACTTTGGACAGCACAAGACAGCAAAGGCCCTGTCCGACGCTGTCATTGCTCGCTACTCCTCCCCTGCCACTGCTGCTCTAGGCAGACTGCTACTGCCCTACCTGTTCCCTGAGCTGCCGGCTTTTGCCACCGTAGCGGACCTGGTTACCCACCTGCGCACTAGCGACACTCGCTACTGCGCTACCGTCCCTACTGAGTTCCTTGCCACGAACCAGCCCCCCATTTTCATCACCCTCTACTTCATAGTCTCTCGCCTCCCTGACTCCCTTCGCTCTGTCAGGGACCACTTTCTCTCCATGGACCCAAACTCCCTCACTGTTGACCTCCTCGAGCAGCATCTCCTCACAGCTGAGACTAGTGCAGTTGCTATAGGTGCTGCTCATGGCACTCCGCGCCCGCCCTTCTTTGACGAGTGCTCCCGCTCCCCCCTTTCCCCCTCCTTCGCCTCTGCTGCTGCTGCAGACGTCTCTGTTACTGAGGACGTCGGCGCTGCTTCGACTAGTGCGAAGCGCCGCAGCAACAAGGGCAAGGGTGGCCGGGGTGGTGGAGGTGGCAGCGGTGGTGGTGGAGGTGGCAGTGGGAGCGGTGGTGGGGGCAGCGGTGGAGGTGGTGGAGGCAGTGGAGGTGGTGGCGACGGTGGGACTGGTGGCGGCAGTGGGGGCTCTGGTGGCGGCGGTGGAGGCAGCGGAGGGAGTGGCGGCAGTGGAGGCGGTGGGACTGGTGGTGGTAGGTCTGGACCTCGGCATGGAGGCCCTGGTGGTGGTCAGCGACATCAGCAGCAGCGTCGGAGCGAGACCCAGTCGCCCCAGTAGCTGCGTGAGTGGTTGGTTCAGCGTGGGACGGGTGGGGGTAGTGAGAGCTGCCCGTATGTCATTCGCACGGGTGTCCGTGCGGGCCAGACATGCGGGAAGTTTCACACTGAGCACCGCTGCTTCTCCTGCATTGACGACGCCTGGCGTGCTGAGCTTGGTGACGATGTCGAGCTCCCTCCATGGGCAGATTTGCTTAGGTCGGGAGTTGCTATCTTTGACCTAGACTATGATGCTATTATCTCTGCCATGTATGCTTTGTCTTTTAGTGCTTAGGGTGGCTGTTATCGGTGTGTGCCGCCTAACCCAGGTATAGCTGCTGCTGCTCTAGGTGCTAGTGAGTCTGGTACTCCCCCTGGTACTGCGCCTGCTGAGGCCCTGCACACCTTCACGTTGGACTCAGGCGCCTCGCGCTGTTTCTTTCGTGACAGCACCACTCTCACTCCTCTCCCTGCACCTGTCCCAGTCAGACTGGCTGACCCCTCTGGGGACCCGGTCGTTGCCCGTTCCTCCACTGACCTCCCGTGTCCGGCGGTTCCGTCCGGCTCATTTACAGGTCTTCACCTCCCCTCGTTCTCTACGAACTTGGTGAGTACCGCTGCCCTCCAGGATGCGATGGTCACTACCATCACTCCTGGGGGTCAGCGTGTGTCGATCTGCACGTGCACGTGGACAGGGCGTCACTTGGATACGTTCACTCGTCGGCCAGGGTCGAGTCTGTACACGCTGGCTACCGAGCCTCCTCAGATCGCTGCGTCTGCTCAGGTGTCCGTGTCAGGTCAGGTAGCCACCTCTAGCTCATGTCGCCTCCTGTCGCACCAGACTCTTCTGTGGCACCACCGCCTGGGTCACCCCTCCCTGCCTCACCTTCGTGGCATGCACTCCCGTCTTCTTGTCTCTGGTCTACCCATGTCTCTGCCTCCCCTCCCGCCCTCACCTGCCCCGCCCTGCCTTCCTTGTGTCAAGGGGTGGCAGCGTGCCGCTCCTCACTCCTCGTTTCCCCTCACGACTACTCCCCTGCAGACTCTCCACATGGACGTGTGGGGCCCAGCCCGCGTCAGTGGACAGGGCCGCGAGCGCTACTTTCTGATGGTCGTTGAGGACTACATGCGGTACACCACGGTCTTCCCCATGCGTAGCAAGAGTGAGGTCGTTGATGTCTTGATCCCTTGGATCCGCACAGTCCGTCTCCAGCTCCGCGAGCGCTTCGGTACGGACCTTCCTGTCCTACATCTGCACTCTGACAGAGGTGGTGAGTTCTCCTTTGACCTCTTCAGGGACTTTTGTCGTGGGGAGGGCATTCTCCAGTCGTTCACGCTTCCGGACTCCCCTCAGCAAAATGGGATTGCTGAGCGCCGCATTTGCTTAGTCATGGAGGTCGCTCGTACCTCCATGATCCATGCGGCCGCTCCCCATTTTCTGTAGCCGTTTGCGGTCCGGTACGCTGCGCATCAGCTCAACCTCTGGCCCCGTGTCTCCTTGCCGAAGACCTCGCCAACACTGCGTTGGACGGGGAAGGTTGGCGATGCGTTGGTGTTCCGGGTCTGGGGTTCTCGTGCCTTTGTTCGCGATACGTCCGCGGACAAGCTCTCTGCCTGCGCCATTCCCTGCATCTTCCTTGGCTTTGTCCCTGACGCGCCTGGCTGGCAGTTTTACCACCCCTCCTCGCGCCGTGTCCTCCCCTCTCAGGACATCACGTTTGACGAGACGGTTCCCTTCTACCGTCTCTTCCCCTACCGCTCTGCCCCTCCCCCGCCCCTGCCTTTCTTCCTTGCTCCCGGTCCACCTCCGGTAGACCCCCTCCCGCCCTAGGGTCCTGCTCCCTCGGGTGTGTCTCGGGTAGACCCTCTCCCTGTTACTGCGCCTGTTCAGGTAGCTGTCGGCTCAGGTGCTGCTTTTGGTGCTGTGTTTGGGGGTGCTGCGTCTGGGGCTGCGGAGCCGGGGGGTGCGGGGTCTGAGGGTGCTGGGTCTGGGGGTGCTGAGCCTGGGGGTGCTGAGCCTGAGGGTGTTGAGCTTGGGGGTGCTGAGTCAGAGGGTGCGGAGTCTGGGGGTGCTGAGCCTTGGGGTGCTGCTTCGCCTGGAGGTCCTGCTGGTGCTTCGCCGCGACTCTCTTCACACCATCGGAATGGAGCTCCGGGAGCTGGAGGCGCTGGAGACACAGGAGCTGGAGGTGCTGCTGTTCCTGCTGGAGCAGGCGGTACTGGAGGTGCTGCGGCTACTAATCCTAGAGGTGCTCGTACCAGTGGTGCTGGAGCTGCCGGGACTGGTGGTGTTGGGTGCGCTGGAGCTGGAGACCCTACGGAGCCTGGAGCAGCTGCCGCTGGAGGCGCTGGATCTGGAGGAGCTGGAGTTGGAGGTGTCAACCTTATATATGCTATAGTCTGTTTAGGCTGTAGTGGGGTAGTCCTTAGAGGGTACAACACTTTTGTGTTGTCTACTTGTACCCCACCTGTTTCCTAGTTCATCATTCATTCCTCAATTCTCTCACATGGTATAGAGCTAGTTCGATTTTTTTTCCTAAGGGCCCACCACTAAAATTCTTTTTTTTTCCTTACCTGCCCGACGCGCGCGTCGCGCCTGCCCTTCGAGGCCCCTTCGCGGCCCGTAGCGGCCCCTTCACGGCCCGTAGAGGCCCCTTTTGCGGCTCGTAGCGGCCCCTTTGCGGCCCGTAGCGGCCCCTTTGCGGCCCGTAGCGGCCCCTTTGCGGCCCGTAGCGGCCCCTTCGCGGCCCGTCGCGGCCCCTTCACGGCCTGTCGCGGCCCCTTCACGGCCTGTCGCGGCCCCTTCGCGGCCCGTAGCGGCCCCTTTGCGGCTCGTAACGGCCCCTTTCCGGCCCGTAGCGGCCCCTTCGCGGCCTGTAGCGGCCCCATTTCCGGCCCGTAGCGGCCCCTTTGCGGCCCGTCACGGCCCCTTTCCGGCCCGTAGTGGCCCCTTCGCGGCCCGTGGCGGCCCCCCCCCCTCGCGTTCCTTAGAGGCCCGTTGCCGCCCGTACCTGGCTCGTCGCCGGCCCGTTGCCCCCCCCTTTGCCGGCCGTCGCCCGCCTCTGGACCGCCGCCAGTCGCTGACCAGCAGCCCGTCGCCGACCTGCCGCCCGTCCCTGACCAGCCGCCCGTCGCCGACCCGCCGCCCGTCCCTGACCAGCCGCCCGTCCCTGACCAGCCGCCCGTCGCCGACCTGCCGCCCGTCCCTAACCAGCCGCTCGTCGCCGACCTGCCGCCCGTCCCTGACCAGCCGCCCGTCGCCGAACTGCCGCCCGTCCCTGACCAGCCGCTAGTCGCCGACCTGCCGCCCGTCGCTGACCCGCCACCCGTCGACCTGGCCCTGCCCTGCTGCCGCCCCAACAGCGACCCCTGGTAAGCACTCGTGCTCCCCCCCCCCCTCCCCCTCCCTCCTGCCGCGCCGCCAGTAGCCGAGCCGCGCCGCCCAGCCGAGCCGCGGCGCCCAGCCGAGCCGTGCCGCCCCCACCGAGCCGCACTGCTCTGCCGAGCAGCACTGCTGCTACTGCTTCGACTGCTGCTACTGCTTCTACTGCTGCTACTGCTGCTACTGCTCCTACTACTGTTTTGCACTGCTGCTGCTCCTACTGCTACAATGGCTAGTCCTACCGTTCTCACCTTTGATAATGAGGGACGTGCAGTTGGCTTTGACGTGTGGGTTGACGATCTACAGCTGTTTCTTCAGTGTGATTCTAGGGATGGGGTATCTCTTTTCGATCACACGTCCGGTGTTTCCACTGCTCCTGCTGCCACTGCTAACAGTACTGTTCGCTCTCAGTGGACCACTCGTGACGCTGTTGCTCGTCTTGCTGTTTGTAGTCACCTGCCGCCTGCTGAGCGCGCACACTTTGGCCAGTACAAGACTGCTCAGTCTTTGTACGACGCTGTAGTTGCACGCTACTCCTCCCCTTCCACTGCTGCACTCAGCCGTCTCATGCTGCCGTACCTTTTCCCTGACCTTGCCGCCTTTGCCACAGTCGCTGACCTAGTTGCTCACCTTCGCACTAGTGACGCCCGCTACCGTGCTGCCCTTCCCACTGAGTTCTGTGCCAAGAACCCCCCCCCCATGTACATCACCCTTTACTACCTAGTCACCCGCCTCCCTGACTCACTTTCCTCAGTCAGGGATCTCTTCCTCTCCCTTTGCCCCACCGAGCTGACTGTCGACCTGCTAGAGGAGCGCCTTACTGCAGCTGAGAAGAGTATCTTAGCTGTAGGTGCTTCTCGCGGCGACCGTCGCACCCCTTTCTTTGAGGGGTGTTCCCCTGTCCCCCTTCTCCCCTCTGTTGCTTCTGCTGCTGCTGTCGACCTCGTTGGCACTGAGGAGGTCGGGGCTGCGTCTGCTCCGAGTGGGAGGCGCCGCAACAGCAAGGGCAAGGGGAGCAGAGGTGGTGGAGGGGGCGGCCGGGGGGGTGGTGGCGGAGGAGGAGGGGGTGGCGGTGGAGGTGGGGGTGGCACCGGGAGTGGGGGCTTCAGTGGCGGCAGTGGAGGTGGTGGAGGCAGCGGCGGAGGTGGTGGAGGCAGCGGCAGCGGTGGTGGAGGTGGCGGCGGCGGTGGTGCTGGTCGAGGTGCAGCCGCGCAGCGTGGAGGCTTTGGTGGTACCCAGCGCCAGCAGCAGCCGCGTTCCCGTGAGACCCCGTCGGTTCAGCACCTTCGTGAGTGGTACGCTGGGCGTGGGAGGTCTGGGGGTGCAGGTCCCTGCGCGTACGTTCTTCGCACCGGCCCTCGTAGTGGGGAGGTGTGTGGGCTCCCACACACCACGCAGCGCTGCTTCGGTCGCTTGACTGACGCTTGGCGTACCCAGTTTCCTGACTCTGTTGAGCTCCCTCGCTGGCATGATCTGCTTCTGCAGAATGTGCCTATCTTTGATCTAGATTTTGATGCTATCCTTGCTGCCATGTATGCTCTTGCTGATATTACTGAGGGTGACTGTTACCTGAGTGTCCCGCCCGACCCGGGCACTGCGGCTGCTGCTCTAGGTGCTCGTGCGGCTGCTGCTCTAGGTGCTCGTGCGGCTGCTGCCCTAGGTGCTAGTGCGTCTGCTGCTCCAGGTGCTGGTACGTCTACTCTCTCTGGTACTGCACCTACTGAGGCCTTGCACACTTTCACACTTGACTCTGGTGCTTCACACTCTTTCTTTAGAGACAGCACCACGCTCACGCCGCTCAGCCGGCCTGTTGCGGTCTCCCTTGCTGACCCCTCAGGGGGCCCAGTCCTTGCACGCTCCTCTATAGTTCTACCGTGTCCTGCGGCCCCGTCGGGCTTGCTGTCGGGACTCCACCTCCCCTCGTTCTCTACGAACTTGGTGAGTGGAGCTGACCTCCAGGACGCGTGGGTTGACCAGTTCACCCCTGGAGGTCAGCGTGTGACCCACTGCACTTGCTCTCGGACGGGCCGCCACCTCGCCACGTTCACCCGTCGGCCAGGGTCGAGTCTGTACACACTGACTACTGCGCCTCCTCCGGTCTCTGCGTCTGGTCAGGTAGCTGCGTCTAGTCAGGTGTTTGCTGCAGCGTCCAGGTCTAGTCCTGCGTCTGCCCCCTGCTCGTGTCGTCCTCTGTCGCACGAGACTCTCCTTTGGCACCACCGCCTTGGTCACCCCTCCCTGCCTCGTCTTCGAGTTATGGCCTCCCGTGCCCTTGTCTCTGGTCTTCCCAGGTCCCTCCCTCCCCTTCCTCCGGGGCCTGCCCCTACCTGTGTTCCTTGTGTCGAGGGCCGGCAGCGCGCCGCCCCTCACTCCTCCTTGTTCCCTCCGACTGAGGCTCCTCTGCAGACTCTTCACATGGACGTGTGGGGCCCAGCCCGCGTCCGTGGACAGGGTCACGAGCGTTACTTCCTGCTGGTCGTTGACGACTACTCGCGCTACACCACAGTCTTCCCCTTGCGCAGCAAGGATGAGGTCCCTGAGGTGTTGATCGACTGGATCCGCGGTGCTGGTTGCCAACTTAGTGAGAGTTTCGGCTCAGACCTTCCTGTTCTGCGTCTGCACTCAGACAGAGGCGGGGAGTTCTCCTCCGACCTCCTGAGAGCCTTCTGTCGTTCTGAGGGCATCCGCCAGACGTTCACGCTTCCGGCCTCCCCGCAGCAAAATGGGATTGCTGAGTGCCGCATTGGCATGGTCATGGACGTCGCTCGTACGTCCATGATCCATGCGGCTGCTCCCCATTTTCTGTGGCCGTTCGCGGTTCAGTACGCAGCGCATCAGATCAACCTTCAGCCTCGTGTCTCCTTGCCGGAGACCACACCTACTCTGCGGTGGACGGGGAAGGTTGGCGATGCGTCCGCGTTCCGTGTCTGGGGATCTCGAGCTTTTGTCCGCGATACTACTGCGGAGAAGCTGTCCTCCCGTGCCGTTCCCTGTGTCTTCCTTGGCTTCCCTCTTGACGCACCCAGGTGGCGGTTCTACCACCCCACCTCGCGTCGTGTTCTGTCCTCTCAGGACGTCACGTTTGACGAGTCGGTGTCGTACTACCGTCTCTTTCCCTACCGCACTGCCTCTCCCCCCCCCCCGCCACTCTTCCTTGCCCCAGGTACTCCCCAAGTAGACCCCCTCCCCCCCCAGGGTCCTGCCCCCTCAGGTGTGTCCCAGGTAGACCCTGCCGAGCCGGTCAAGGTAGCTGTCGACTCAGGTGCTGAGTCTGGGGGTGCTGAGCCTGCGGGTGCGGGGACTGGGGGTGCTGAGAGTGGGGGTGCTGATCCTGGGCGTGCTGAGTCTGGGCGTGCTGAGCCTGGGGGTGTTGAGCCTGCGCGTGCTGCGTCTGGAGGTGCTCTCGGTGTCCCGTCGCGGCGGGAGCCTCTCTCTCCACAGCAGCTTCGTGAGTGGTACTCTCGGCTCTGTCGGGGTACTGCTGGGGCTTCTGGAGGTGCTACTGGTGCTGGTGCTGCTGGAGGTGCTGCTGGTGCTAGAGGTGCTGCTGGGGCTTCTGGAGGTGCTGCTGGTGCTGGTGCTGCTGGAGTTGCTGCTGGAGCTTCTGGAGGTGCTGCTGGTACTGGGGGTGCTGCTGGAGCTTCTGGAGGTGCTGCTGGTGCTGGTGGTGCTGGAGGTGCTGCTGGAGGTGCTGCTGCTGCTGGAGCTGCTGGAGGTGCTGGCGCAACTGGAGGTGCTGCTGCTGCTGGAGGTGCTGGAGGTGCTGCTGGGACTGGAGACCCTGGGGCTGAGGGTACCGGTCCTGTTTCTGCTGTTTCTGGAGGCGCTGCGCGGCCGCGGCCGTACTACGTTCCGCTCCTTCAGCAGGTTCTTAGCTCACCGCCTTCTCCTGGTCCTCCTCCTTTCCTGAGTCCGCCGCCTGTCCGGTCCCAGTCACGGTTGCAGCCAGCCTCTCCACTGCCCGGTCCTTACTCTGGACCGACTGGAGGTCTTACGGAGCGTCGTGAGCCTGAGTCTCGTCCTGTGTTGCCTGCGTCTCGTGCTGCGTCGCCTGTCCGTACTGTTCGCGCTGGTCGTGTTTCGCGTCCGCGTCTCCCTCCTGTCCCAGGCACTCACTCTATGACACTGCGTCCTTCTACAGCTCCACAGCGTGTCCCTCTGCCGTCTCCTCCTGCGTCCTCTCTTCCTGCCAGTCCGGACCCGGAGTCTGACTCCCTTCGTGCTGCTAGTCCAGCTGTCCCGCGCTTTCTGGCCACTGTTGTCACTACCCTCTGTTTGACTCCTCTGCTGCGTCTGCTCTTGTTAGTGAGCTTGTTGACTTTGCTGCTGCCTGTCGCCTAGACTACGCTGCTGGTCTTGTTGCAGCGTCTGTGTCTGTCTGTCCTCCGTCCGTCGGGGGTGAGTGTGCTGTAGAAATTCAAACAAGATCTTTTGCCCATGCATCCTATTCCTATACTGATAGTTCACCCCATCTTTGTCGTTCCTTTTATCGTCACTTCGGCTTGGTTTATTTCCCCCATTGTCCTTGCCCTTCTACGTCAGGAAAGTTTCTAGCAATATTATCGGGCTTACTTCTTCCACTTCTCCTTACGCTCACATCCATCACTAGCGTGTAAGCCACGATTGATTTTGAGAACTTTCTAGGAAATGTACTTCCAACGAACCAGAAAGGAAGAACAAGTTATGAACACTATTTCATTGCGTATACTCTCCTGGACGTTTTCTCGTATCTTTCCACCCCTTTGTACACTTTATAACATTTTCCTGGTACGAGCTAACACTCTCACATGCACGACTTCACCTGCCATACCACCATCAATATTTTTGGGCAGATTTAGTTGTGTTATAGAAACTGAAACAGGATATTTTGCCCATGCAACCTATTCATATCCTAATAGTTCACCCCATCTTTGTCGTTCCCCTTATCGTCCCTTTGGCTTGGCCGTTTTCCCCCATTCTCCTTGTCATTATACATCAGCAAAGTTCTTAGCAACTTGTCGGGCTTCCTTCTTCCACTTCTCCTCACGCTCACACCCCTCACCACCGTGTAAGCCCCTATTGATTCTGAGAACTTTCTAGGAAATGTGTTTCCAACGAACCAGAAATGTAGAGCGGGTTATGAACACAATTTCAGTGCGTATACTCTCCTGGACAGTTTCTCGTAGTATTCCACCTCTTCGTACACTTTACAACGTGTTTCTGGTACGAACCAACACGCTCAAACACACAGCTTCACGTGCCATACCATCATCATTGTTTTTGGGCAGACTTAGTTGGGGTATAGAATTCCAAACAGCATCTATTGCCCTTGCGTCCTATTCCTATCCTGATAGTTCACTCCATCTTTGTCGTTTCCTTTTTCGTCATTTTCTCTTGGTCCTTTTCCCCCATTCTCCTTGCTATTCCACATCAGGAAAGTTCCTAGCAATATTCTCGGGCTTCCTTCTTCCACTTCTCGTCACGCTCACATCCCTCACCACCGTGTAAGCTAAGATTGGTTTTGAGAACTCTCTAGAATAGAAAATGTGTTTCCAACGAGCCAGAAAGGAAGAACGGGAAATGAACACAATTCCATTGCGTATACTCTCCTGGACGTTTTCTCGTATCTTTCCACCTCTTCGTACACTTTACCACATGTCTCTTATACGAGCCAACACACTCACACACACAGTTTCACTTGCCATACCACATCAGTGTTTTTGGACAGATTTAGTTGTGTTATAGAAACCGAAACAGAATCTTTGCCCATGCATCCTATTCCTATCCTGATAGTTCACCCCATCTTTGTCGTTCCTTTTATCGTCACGTTGGCTTGGTTTATTTCCCCCATTGTCCTTGCCCTTCTACATCAGGAAAGTTTCTAGCAATATCATCAGGCTTACCTCTTCCACTTCTCCTTACGCTCACATCCCTCACTACCGTGTGAGCCACGATTGATTTTGAGAAAATTCTAGGAAATGTACTTCCAACGAACCAGAAAGGAAGAACAGGTTATGAACACAATTTCAGTGCGTATACTCTCCTGGACGGTTTCACGTATCTTTCCACCCCTTTGTACACTTTACCACATGTTGCTGGTACGAGCCAACACTCTCACATGCACGGCTTCACCTGCCATACCACCATCAATATTTTTGGGCAGATTTAGTTGTGTTATAGAAACCGAAACATGATCTATTGCCCATGCATCCTATTCATATCCTGATAGTTCACCCCATCTATGTCGTTCCCCTTGTCGTCGCTTTGGCTTGGTCGTTTTCCCCCACTCTCCTTGTCATTCTACATCAGGAAAGTTCTTGGCAACTTTGTCGAGCTTCCTTCTTCCACTTCTCCTCACGCTCACATCCCTCACCACCGTGTAAGCCACGATTGATTTTGAGAACTTTCTAGGAAATGTGTTTCCAACGAACTAAAATGTAAGAACGGGTTATGAACACAATTTCAGTGCGTATACTCTCCTGGACGGTTTCTCGTACCTTTCCACCTTTTCGTACAATTTGCCACATGTTCCTGGTACGAACCAACACGTTTAAACGCACAACTTTACGTGCCATACCATCAACATTGTTTTTGGGCAGATTTAGTTGGGGTATAGAATTCCAAAGATCATCTATTGCCCTTGCATCCTATTCCTATCCAGATAGTTCACCCCATCTTTGCCGTGTCCTTCTTCCTCATTTTCTCTTGGTCATTTTCCCCCATTCTCCTTGCCATTCCACATCAGGAAAGTTTCTAGCAATCTTTTCAGGCTTCCTTCTTCCACTTCTCTTCACGCTCACATTCTTCACTACCGTGTAAGCCACGATTGATTTTGAGAACTTTCTAGGAAATGTGGTTCCAACGAACCAGAAAGGAAGAACAGGTTATGAACACAATTTCAGTGCGTATACTCTCTTGGACGGTTTCTCGTATCCTTCCACCTCTTCGTACACTTTGCCACATGTTTCCAGTACGAACCAACACGCTCAAACACACAGCTTCCCTACGCCATACCATCATCATTGATTTTGGGCAGATTTAGTTGAGTTATAGAATTCGAAACATCATCTATTGTCCTTGCATCCTATTCCTATCCAGATAGTTCACCCCATCTTTGCCGTGTCCTTTTTCGTCATTTTCTCTTGGTCCTTTTCCCCCACTCTCCTTGCCATTCCACGTCAGGAAAGTTTCTAGCAATCTTGTCGGGCTTCCTTCTTCCACTTCTCTTCACGGTCACATCCCCCACTACCGTGTAAGCCACGATTGATTTTGAGAACTTTCTAGAAAAGCGTTTCCAACGAACCAGAAAGGAGGAATGGGTTATAAACACAATTTCAGTGCGTATACTCTCATGGACGTTTTCTCGTATCTTTCCGCCTGTTCGTCCACTTTGCCACATTTCTCTTGTATGAGCCAACACACTCACATGCACAGCTTCACCTGCCATACCACCACCAATGTGTTTGGGCTGATTTAGTTGGGGTATAGAATTCCAAACAGCATCTATTGCCCTTGCATCCTATTCCTATCCTGATAGTTCACCCCATCTTTGTCATTCCTTTTATCGTCACTTTGGCTTGCTCGTTTTCCCCCATTGTCCTTGCCCTTATACACCAGGAAAGTTCCCAGCAACATTGTTCGCTTGTCCGGTCCAAATAAAAATGATCTTGTCCTCGTACTAATTGTCGATGAAGAACATAGTCTATCTTATCATCCCATGCATTCATGTAAAATTCTTGGGCAATTTGCATTTCTTATTCTCTTACCCCCACAGGGCCTCGCACACGCACCTCTTATCTTCCGCGGCTTGCTGTTCTCTATTGCCCTCATCGTGCTTGTTGCTGCCCTTAGCCTCGTAAGCGTTTGCGTACCCAGCTTCGTGAATCATTCTTCGTTGCAAGATACCTTGCATCCGCCTCTACTGATTCGATTCTCTCCTTCACCCTTCGCATTCTTTCTACTGCTCCCAGCCTTTGCTTTCATCCTCTTACTACTTAGCTTGAAAAGATCTTTATCTTTTTGGTCGTCTCACCCATTCTTGTATGAATTGTTTGTCATTCTGCACTACTTCATATTCTCCTACTCCTGAATTTCGTGCTCAACACATGTTACATAAAATTTTGGAAAAACATCATTTGAATCAACAAATTTTGTTACTACATTTGCGTTATTGGTATGAATTTCCATATCTTTCGTTCAATCTAATACGACATATGATTGTTTCTTCTTATGTTTCTTTACAAGTTTTATAGATAACGTCGGAGACCCAGAAATTTGTATTTAAGTTGATATATCTTACTGCAGATTACGCCTCACATCACTAACATAAGGCTTGCCTATCCTTCCTTGTTGCACTGCTTTCCTGAAGCGTCTCTCATCTTTTGCAGCCTGCTGCTTCTCTCATTCGCCCTCGCTCTTCTTGCTGCTGCTGCTAGCCTTGTAAGCATCTACGCACCAAGCTTTTTGCATCGTTCCTACTTGCATGATACTTTGCATCTACCTCTTCCTTGTCCTTTCCCTCCTTTAGCCTTGTCTTGCCCCGAGCTGCCCCCAATATTGCATAATACCTGCGACCCATACGTTCTCTCTTCCCCCTCTTCCTCCCCCCCATCGTTTCTCGCTTTGCTGCTCCTTCGTATCCGCACGTCTTATTCCAACGTATGTTCATTTGTTCTCTCCCTCCTTGTCGTAAAAGAACGTTGTTTCCATGATAATCCCAAGCGTGCATGTTTAACTCATGGTCAATTTGCACTTCTTATTCTTTCAACCCCCCAGGCCCCCTCAGATCACTCGTACAAGGCCTTGCCATCCGTTCCTTGTTGCACTGCTTCTTAGAAGCACCTCTCATCTTCCGTGGCCTGCTGCTGCTCTTATTCACCTTAGCCAGCTTGCGGTTGTGCCTAGTCTCGTAAGAGTCTGCGCACCCAGCTTTGTCGATGGTTTCTTCTTGCAGAATGTCTTGCATCTGCCTCTGTTTTGTCTCTTTTCTACCTCACCCTTATCTTGCTCGCCAAGCATGTTAGATTGAGTATTTCAAAAGCTTTCGTATTTATGATTTTTTATTTTTGCATTGCACGTGCGCCTTATACAGGTGTTCTGAGACACTTTTGTGGTTTGGTTGGACGTACGCTCCGCTATGGCCAACTCGGAAGTTATCTTTACGGGAGAGCGAACAGACGGTGAGTTTCATAAGCAATATCGTTTAGAGTTGGTACAAATTTCAGGAGATGGTAATTGCTTGTTTAGAAGTTTATCCATGGGGTTATATGGTACGCAAGAATTGTACAAAGACGTAAAACAAAAAATCTTGCGACACGTTGTTGAGAATTGGGAGAAGTCAAAATACGAGTATCCTGTAAGGGCTAGTGTAAGACACGAGCGCCATTTCGAGTCAGCTAATGAGTATTTCGACTATCTTTCACCTGAAGGCATTTATGGATCTAGTAACGAGGTGAGTGCATTTTCTGTTGTGTACAACACGACAACAATTATTTGGCCAAGTACGATCCAGTTTGTCGCTTGTTATCGGGCACAAGAAGGTACGCCTACCAAGCGAGTGATGCATTTGCATTTCGATTATTCTGGAGCACATTACTCTTTACTCGTTCCTGCTCAAAACGGCGTCATATATGGCACTCGATATCTGTCAGATGAGTATATGTTGGACATTCGGATGGCTGTACCAGAGGTTTTTCGAAAGCAAGACCGCATGAATTTGCCAAGAAACCCTGTAAGTCCTGTGAAGTCTGTTGATGACCACTTGCATGAGGTTTCATGTGAGTCTGTCGCCAGCGTCGATACAGTTTGTTTGACAGATGCCTCTATGGATTCGCATACCACGCGTTAAGTTGACAATCGCAAAAAACAACCCGTAAGAGTTTGTTTGGAAGGGCGTGCGTTACAAGAACGCCACATTTCGAAAGCTTGTTTCTGTATTTGTCATGATTAATCAGAGACACAAGACGGACCTGAAAAACGGTATGTTGGTGTAAGAGCGCTCGCTCGTGACTTCAAATTTCTTGTCAACTACAACAAGAAGCCATATTCGTTTTCTGGTTTCCAACATGCTGCAGATGCAGCCTTCGCGAGGGCATACTTCATACATCATAAAATAGGTGATACGCAGGGGTATGCCATGGATGTAACATTTGGATTGCACGTCGATTCTGGCGTTCCTATTCCAAATGACGAACTCGACTTGAAGTTCAAAGACGTATCAATTAAAAGGAAGCCTTTTAAGAAAAAGAAAGACAGACAATTGATAAAGTTTCATCAAGATTCCAAGTGCGGACCTGATATAGAATGCCAATCATGCGGTACACTAAATTTTGAGCATTATATGGTTGGAACAAAGACTGAGCGATCATTCCAACGTATATGTCGATATTGTGCAAGATATGAAAGCGACGGAAAAACGTCACCGCTCCCCCTTGTACCCTTGCACCGGCAGCGGCCCCACCAGGTCCATGTGAACCAGCTCCAAAGGCTTCTTGCTCCTGCCAGTCACGCTATGAAAAGGGAAACGAGTGAATTTTGAGAGCAAACAGATTTCACAGTTGTCATCGGGTGGCTGTCCGTTCAGCTTCAAACCCTTGACTGCTCCATCCTTCTCTAACTGCTTCAATAAGGGCATTGCCACATGCCCCAAGCGTCGGTGTGCCGTTGCCCAATCTGTCTCCCCAGATCTGGCCGACACCTTCACACCAACCTCTCCAACGGCGTTGCACTCCCCCTGGGATGCAGACCCCTCTCCAGCCTGCCTCCCACCGTGCCACGCCAACGCCGGCAGCTGCCACATGGATCTGTACACGTCCATGCTCTCGTGCAGATCCCAAAGCACCCGATTTCCCAGCTGCCCCTTGTACGTACGTGCCCCATCCGTGCTAGTGCTCACCCCAGCCTTGGCAAGCTTACGGAGGGAGATGAGGTTGGCCTTGAGATCAGGAACAAGGAGAACGTCGTGCAGCACCACCGGCTTGCCATCCGCTCCCTTGAATGCAGCTCGTCCCGCACCAGCCACCTTCAGCGCGTGTCCAGAAGCAGAGCACACCTCATTGATCGGTGCAGCTCGTACGTCATCAAGCAGCTCCTTGCGTGGCGCCATCGTCCAAGCAGCGCCCGTGTCCAACACCCAATAGTCCAGGGGATGCAGCTCTGCTCCAACCTTGGCAGAGGCGTCTCCTTGCTCCCCCTGCTCTCCAATATGGAAGAACTGGCCTGCGGTGCGCTCCTTCTTCTTCTCTGCACCGCCGTTGCTCTTCGGGTTGTTGTCGGACGAATCGGCGACCATGTTCGCGCCGTTTTTCTGGTTCCTCTGCGCGCCGCCATCCTGGTGACGATTCTGGGGGGTCCATCCATCGGGTTTCTTATAGCACAAAAACCAGGGGTGCCCCTCCTTCTCACAATACCAGCAACTCCCTTTCATTTTGCCACCAGCACCCGACTTGCCCCCACGTCCAGATTTCGCACCGCGACCCCAACCGGTACCTCCTTGTTGGTCGTTGGAGTCGTCATCCTTCTTTGCACCGCGTCCAGCACCACCAAAGCCACGTCCTCTGCCACGTCGGCTCCCTTGCATCCCGTAGCCGCTGCTGCCGTCGTCTCCACCCCTCAGTTGGCGGCGACGGAAGTCCTCCTCCAGAATCTTCGTCCGCACCCACTCGAGCGTCCACAAGCTCTGGTTCTGCGGCAGGCTCAATCCGCTCGTGAATTGAAGCCACGATTCCGGCAGCAGCGATAGCATCTTCAAGCACTTGGTCTGCTCCGGGTAGGTGATTCCCGCGGTCGCCAACTTCGCGTAGAGGTCGCGCATTTTGTCCAAAACAGGTTGCACCGGCTCTCCCTCGCTCAAGCGCAATGCGGACAGCTCCCTCTCCAGCATCAACGTTGCGACAACGGAGGTCGGGGCGTGCAGCTCCTTCAACACGGTCCACGCCTTCGGACCGCAATCAACCTCCGGCAGCAGGTGCATGACGTGGTGACGCTGGTTCAGCTCCAAACTCTGCGACATCAAGTAGTAGCCAGCCGAGGCGCGCTCGTCCCAATCTTCCTGCAGCGCGGGGTCACTCGGTCTAGGCTCCTCCCCAATCATTAGTTTCAACAAACCGATCTGACGGAAATAAAGTTGCATTTTCCATGCCCAATCATCATAGCCCTCACCATTGAACTTCTCGACGGTGAAGTTTTTCAGCACCTCCTTGATCAGCGAGCCCTGGTTTGTTCGCGCTCCCCTTGGCGCCAAAACACCAGAATCCTGGCTGCCGCTATGATCTTGGGCTGAAGATTCACCAGCTCCCGCCGAGGTATTTCCCGCCATAGCTACCTATAACGAGGATCACTATAACGCAGCTCTGATACCAGCTTGTTGGTGTAAGGGCCTAATAAACTCAGGCTATTAAGACGTTATCCAACTTAAAACCACTCCTCGGGGTCACCTCCAAGGGTCCCTGGGTGCTTGGTACAAGACCAGCCCCTATCCTCGGGTCCGAGTTTGTAGAGAGAGGGATCAAGAGGGACTTAGTCAAAACAGCAAGAGTACCTTGAATGTCGCGCAGCGTGTCGTGCAGACCGTCGATCGGATTAAGCTGAGAAGTCGTTATATCGAAGCTCACTCTAAGAGCTTTCAAAAGAGCCAAGTTGCCTCGCGAAAAGTTCTGCCATTGCAGAGTTACGGCTCGGACAGCGTTTGCCTAGCGTTGGAGTGCTAGCGTACTAGCGTTGACTCGGTAGCATTCTGCCGTCGAATCGCGTGGATACGAAATTCCAGCAAGGAAGGAATTCGCTTGAATCAATTTTAATATTATTCAGGTACAAACAGAGAAGGAATATATAGTTCTAGCTAACAAGGACCTTGGGAATCAACCTGGGAACAACCAGGGATGATCCCAAATAATTCCAAGCAACAGAACCAACCTGGCTGGACAAAACAGCAGGTGGTAGGTTGGTAAACAACCTCTGGTTCTGTTTTTCCAACCTGTGAAAACAGCAACCAGGTTCAGGTCCTAAAAACAGAACCTGTTTTGTCTTTGCCCAACCAGCCAAATGCTGGTTCCGCTGGTTTCCCCTGGCCCTGTAGCATGCAGATACAGACAAACAACATCCAACCTTCACCTAAATTGTACCCCTATAGTGCCTGCCCTGCTACACTATAGTCAACCAAACAAAACAGTACAAGTTCGAGTTGGATAGAACTGAATCTGCGCACTCAATTCAACCGAACTGCAAAGCTTCCATCTTGGGTTCCTTTGCGAGCTCGTCCTTTCTGCTTGCACTGTTCATAGCGCGTACAATGTTGTGCCGAAGCGCACATTGCGCGAGTACCTGCAAATGCATCAAGCGAAAATTGCGAAAACAAAACAAACACACGAACATTCCATTCACACCCAAATGCATTCGCACACGCATACTCGTACAAACAGACGGCAGGATGTCGTGCAATGTGAATTTGCACCCAACACACTCCCCCTCAGCCTGCCGGCTGCATTCCACATCATTCCATGCTAGTTCATGCTCATTCCACTCATGCGCACACAACGCCAATGAGGCTCATCCGCAAGCCTCTTGGTGAGGAAGTCCGCTGGCTGCTGGTGAGTCTTGATATAGATTGGATTCACGGTCCCCCTCTTCACCTCCTTACGCAGCCAGTGCCACTTGATACGCATGTGCTTGTTCAACCCATGAAGCACTGCGTTCCTGGCCATCCCAAGAGCCCCCTTGCTATCACAAAACAGCGGCGTAGCAACCTTTTGCTCCTGGCCAATCTCCTCTAACAGCCTCCTCAGCCAAATCACCTCCTTCACCCCATGGAACATTGCCATGTACTCTGATTCAACAGAGGAGAGTGCCGTCTCCGTCTGCTTCTTGGACCTCCAACTAACAGGTCCTCCCCCAACTACGCAGATTTATCCTCCCACAGATGAGGAATCGTCCTTCTCAGAAGCCCACGTAGCATCGGTAAAGCAAGTGAGAAACAGCTTGCCTTCTCCAAGCCGCTCCCCCTTCTCTTTCAGCACCTCAACCCCTTTCTGCTTCACCTGTGTAGATGCGGAGTATTGAACTCCAATGCTTGGGTGAGAGTTCAGGTACTTCACCACACGCTCAGCTGCATCCACCTGCTCCTCTGATGGATTCTGCACCACCCTAGCCAGCTGCCCAACCGAGAAAGAGATGTCGGGCCTTGTGTGAACTGCTGCATACTCGCTGCCCACCAAGGACTGAAATTGCTGCTGCTCCTCGGGTTCAACCCCTTCATCCTCTGCTGCCTTCACAAGCTTGAATTCTGCTGGCAGGGGAGTTGCAACCTTGCGCTCATTCTCAATCCCATACTTCTCCCCCAGCTCCTTGACAAACTTCTCCTGGTGCAGCTTCAACCACCTGTGATCCAGATCCCTCTCCACGTGCATCCCGAGATAGTACTTTACCTCCCCAAGGGTCTTGCACTTGAAGTTTTTCATCAGCTGCTGCTGCACGTTCTGGATCTCCTTCATGCTGCTGCTGAAGAGAAGAATGTCGTCCACGTAGACCAGAAACAGCACCAGCTTCTCCCCCTCCCCCTTGAGAAAGAGGCTCTCATCACAGCTGCTGGTCCTGAATCCCATCTCCTCTAAAACAGCTGCCAACTTCTGGTACCAGCAGCGTGGCGCCTGCTTCAAGCCGTAGATGGACTTTTTCAGCTTGCACACCCTGCCCGTACCATCCTCATACCCAGGTGGCTGCGTCATGTACACATCCTCCTCTAAAATCCCATTGAGGAATGCCGTTGATATATCCATCTGAATGATGGATTTCCCACTAACGGCTGCATCTGCCAACAAGACACGGAGGGTAGGGGGTTTGGCAGTGGGAGCAAAGATCTCATTGAAGTCCTGCTTCTCCTTCTGCATAAACCCCTTAGCCACCAGCCTACTCTTGTAGATGGTGACCTGTCCCTTGTCATCGGTCTTGATCCTTAGCACCCACTTGCACTGTACAGCTTTCTTCCCCTCAGGCAGCACCACCAGATCCCATGTCCCATTCTCTAACAGGCTTTGGTACTCAGCATCCCTAGAAACCAGCCACTTCTCCCTATCTGGTCCAGCTAATGCCTCCTCCATGCTTGCTGGTTCCTCTGGTGCAGGGGCAAGAAAACAGTAGGCAGGTTCATCCTCCTCATCCGGGTCATATCCATGCGGTAGAATCAGCAATGCCTCCTCATTCCCAAGCTGCTGCTCTGCTACATCAGCTCCTGCAGTCAGCTTCATAGTGGCCATACGGGTACGTCCTGGCCTGGAGACGGGTGTCTCCCATCCCCTCATAACGACACCCTCCTGACGCTGTTGAGCTTCCTCGTTGGCATGATCTGCTTCTGCAGAATGTGCCTATCTTTGATCTAGATTTTGATGCTATCCTTGCTGCCATGTATGCTCTTGCTGATATTACTGAGGGTGACTGTTACCTGCGTGTCCCGCGCGACCCGGGCACTGTGGCTGCTGCTCTAGGTGCTAGTGCGGCTGCTGCTCTAGGTGCTAGTGCGTCTGCTGCTCCAGGTGCTGGTACGTCTCCTCCCTCTGGTACTGCACCTAATGAGTCCTTTCACACTTTCACACTTGACTCTGGTGCTTCGCGCTCTTTCTTTAGAGACAGCACCACGCTCACGCCGCTCCGCCGGCCTGTTGCGGTCTCCCTTGCTGACCCCTCCGGGGGACCAGTCCTTGCACACTCCTCCACGGTTCTACCGTGTCCTGCGGCCCCGTCGGGCTTGCTGTCGGGACTCCACCTCCCCTCGTTCTCTACGAACTTGGTGAGTGGAGCTGACCTCCAGGACGCGTGGGTTGACCAGTTCACCCCTGGAGGTCAGCGTGTGACCCACTGCACTTGCTCTCGGACGTGCCGCCACCTGGCCACGTTCACCCGTCGGCCAGGGTCGAGTCTGTACACACTGACTACTGCGCCTCCTCCGGTCCCTGCGTCTGGTCAGGTAGCTGCGTCCAGGTCTAGTCCTGCGTCTGCCCCCTGCTCGTGTCGTCCTCTGGCGCACGAGACTCTCCTCTGGCACCACCGCCTTGGTCACCCCTCCCTGCCTCGTCTTCGAGGTATGGCCTCCCGTGCTCTTGTCTCTGGACTCCCCAGGTCCCTCCCTCCCCTTCCTCCGGGGCCTGCCCCCACCTGTGTTCCTTGTGTCGAGGGCCGGCAGCGCGCCGCTCCTCACTCCTCCTCGTTTCCTACGACTGAGGCCCCTCTGCAGACTCTTCACATGGACGTGTGGGGCCCAGCCCGCGTTCGTGGACAGGGTCACGAGCGTTACTTCCTGCTGGTCGTTGACGACTACTCGCGTTACACCACAGTCTTCCCCTTGCGCAGCAAGGGTGAGGTCACTGAGGTGTTGATCGACTGGATCCGCGGTGCTCGTCGCCAGCTTAGTGAGAGTTTCGGCTCCGACCTTCCTGTTTTGCGTCTGCACTCAGACAGAGGCGGGGAGTTTTCCTCCGACCTTCTGAGAGCCTTCTGTCGTTTGGAGGGCATCCGCCAGACGTTCACGCTTCCGGCCTCCCCGCAGCAAAATGGGATTGCTGAGCGCCGCATTGGCATGGTCATGGATGTCGCTCGTACGTCCATGATCCATGCGGCTGCTCCCCACTTTCTGTGGCCGTTCGCGGTTCAGTACGCTGCGCATCAGATCAACCTTCAGCCTCGTGTCTCCTTGCCGGAGACCACACCTACTCTGCGGTGGACGGGGAAGGTTGGTGATGCGTCCGCGTTCCGTGTCTGGGGATCTCGAGCTTTTGTCCGCGATACTACAGCGGACAAGCTGTCCTCCCGTGCCGTTCCCTGTGTCTTCCTTGGCTTCCCTACTGACGCACCCGGGTGGCAGTTCTACCACCCCAGCTCGCGTCGTGTTCTGTCCTCTCAAGACGTCACGTTTGACGAGTCAGTGTCGTACTACCGTCTCTTTCCCTACCGCACTGCCTCTCCCCCTCCCCCGCCGCTCTTCCTTGCCCTAGGTACTCCTCCGGTAGACCCCCTCCCCCCCCAGGGTCCTGCCCCCTCAGGTGTGTCCCAGGTAGACCCTGCCGAACCGGTCGAGGTAGCTGTCGACTCCGGTGCTGCTAGGGGTGCTGACCCTGCGGGTGCGGGGACTGGGGGTGCTGAGACTGGGGCTGCTGAGTCTGGGGGTGCTGAGACTGGACGTGCTGAGCCTGGGGGTGTGGCGCCTGAGGGTACTGTGTCTGGAGGTGCTGAGCCTGCGCGTGTTGAGTCTGGAGGTGCTCTGGGTGTCCCGTCGCGGCGGGAGCCCCTCTCTCCACAGCGGCTTCGTGAGTGGTACTCTCGGCGCTGTCGGGTTGCTGCTGGAGGTGCTGCTGGTGCGGGTGCTGCTGGAGGTGCTGGCGCTGCTGGAGGTGGTGCTGGTGCTGGAGCTGCTGGAGGTGCTGCTGGTGCTGGAGCTGCTGGAGGTGCTGCTGGTGCTGGAGGTGCTACTGGAGCTACTGGAGGTGCTGGCACTGCTGAAAGGTGGTGCTGGTGCTGGAGCTGCTGGAGCTGCTGGAGGTGCTGGTGCTGCTGGAGGTGGTGCTGGTGCTGGAGCTACAGGAGGTGCTGCTGGTGCTGGAGCTGCTGGAGGTGCTGCTAGGACTGGAGACCCTGAGGCTGAGGGTACCGGTTCTGTCTCTGCTGTTTCTCGAGGCGCTGCGCGGCCGCGGCCGTACTACGTTCCGCTTCTTCAGCAGGTTCTTGGCTCCCCACCTTCTCCTGGTCCTCCTCCTCCTTCCCTGAGTCCACCGCCTGTCCCGTCTCAGTCGCAGTTACAGCCGGCCTCTCTGCTGCCTGGTCCTTCTCCTTACTCTGGTCCGACTAGAGGTCTTACGGAGCGTCGTGAGCCTGAGTCGCGTCCTGTGTCGCCTGCGTCTCGTTCTACGTCGCCTGTCCGTTCTGTTCGCGCTGGTCGTGTTTCGCGTCCGCGTCTTCCTCCTGTCCCTGGCACTCACTCTATGACTCTGCGTCCTTCCACTGCTCCACATCGTGTCCCTCTGCCCTCTCCTCCTGCGTCCTCTCTTCCTGACGGTCCGGACCCGGAGTCTGACTCCCTTCGTGCTGCTAGTCCTACTGTCACGCGCTTTCTGGCCACTGCTGTCACTGACCCCCTGTTTGAGTTCTCTGCTGCGTCTGCTCTTGTTGCTGAGCTTGTTGACTTTGCTGCAGCCTGTCGCCTAGACTACGCCGCTAGTCTTGTTGCTGAGTCTGCGTCTGTGTCTGTCTGTCCTCCGTCCGTCGGGGGTGAGTGTGCTCTTGGCACGGACGTCCTTGAGGACAGGCAGGAGGACCTTGAGTGCTTTGCTGCTGCTTCACCTCATCTCGTGTCCATGCTGCTTGCCCCTGGGGGAGACCCGGATGCACTAGACATCCCGACCCCGCGCTCTTACGCAGAGGCGATAGAGGGTCCCTACTCCTCCCAGTGGCAGGCAGCCATGGACGCAGAGATGGCTTCCTGGAAGTCCACAGGCACCTGCGTAGACGAGGTTCCCCCACCTGGGGCGAACATCGTCAGTGGCATGTGGATCTCCAGGGTGAAGCGGCCGCCGGGTTCTCCGCCTGCCTTCAAGGCGCGTTACGTTGCACGTGGCTTCAGTCAGCGACAGGGAGTTGACTTCTTTCAGACCTTCTCCCCTACCCCGAAGATGACCACTCTTCGGGTACAGCTGCACGTTGCTGCTCAGCGTGACTACGAGCTCTACTCGCTTGACTTCAGCACAGCCTTCCTACAGGGCAGCCTGCACGAGGAGATCTGGCTGCGCCGCCCACCTGGCTTCACTGGGTCGTTTCCTGCTGGTACCCAGTGGAGCCTCCGGCGGCCAGACTACGGTCTCCGCCAGGCGCCCCGTGAGTGGCACGACACGCTCAGGACGACTCTTGCTGCTCTTGGTTTTGCTCCTTCCACTGCTGACCCTTCTCTGTTTCTACGCACTTACGCTACTCTGCCGCCGTTCTACGTTCTTGTGTACGTAGACGACCTTGTCTTTGCTACTGCTGACACGGAGGCACTCGCCCACGTGAAGTCCGAGCTGCAGAAGAGACACACGTGCACAGACCTGGGTGAGCTCACAAGCTATCTTGGCTTGCGGATCACCCGGGACAGAGCACAGCGCACCATTACCTTGACTCAGTCACACATGGTGCAGCAGGTCCTTCAGCGCTTCGGCTTCACCTACTCCTCGCGACAGTCCACTCCTCTGCCTACCGGTCACTCGCTCTCAGCTCCACCTTCGGACGAGTCCGTAGAGCCGAGTGGCCCGTATCCAGAGCTTGTGGGCTGCCTCATGTACCTGATGACTTGCACACGACCTGACCTCGCATACCCCCTCAGCCTTCTGGCTCGCTACGTGGCTCCCGGCAGGCACCGAAAGGTGCACTGGGATGCTGCGAAGAGGGTGTTGCGATACTTGTGCAGTACATCGGGCATGGGGCTCGTGCTTGGAGGACGGGCTCGAGTTGTCCTCACTGGTCACGCTGACGCCTCCTGGGTTGACGACATGGCTACGCAGCGGTCGTCACAGGGTTACACCTTCAGCCTTGGCTCCGGTTCTGTCTCCTGGCGGTCTACCCGCTCTTCTTCGGTTCTCAGCTCCAGTTGTGAGGCTGAGATCTACGCTGGGGCCATGGCTGCACAGGAGCTTCGCTGGCTCACCTACCTGCTGACCGACTTGGGAGAGGCGCCTCGTTCTCCTCCAGTTCTGTACGTCGACAACAAGGCCATGCTGGCCTTGTGTGAGGAGCACAGACTGGAGCACAGAACGAAGCACATTGCTCTGCGCTACTTCCTTGCTCGAGAGTTGCAGCAGCGTGGCCAGCTTCGTCTTGCTTACGTGGCCTCTCAGGCCAACACTGCTGATGTTTTCACCAAGGCACTTCAGCCTTGTGATCATCAGCGTTTCTGTACTGTGTTAGGCCTTGTACCTACTGTGCCTCACTTGTTGACTTCTTGACTCTGCTTGTACTGTACTCTATATACTTATACCTGCATGCTTACACTTGCTAGGTTGTGTTCACTGTACTGTTTACTTTCCTTTATATAACTCTGCATGTGAACTGGCCTTATGGCCCTTTGCTTGTGCTCAGACTGTGTGATGACTTTCTGATCCACCCTGAGCTTGCTTTGCTTTTCTTGACTGGTCTTGTGACCTCTTGTTCTCCCCCACTTTGCCTATGGGGGTGTGTCAAACTTATATCTGCTATGGTCTATTTAGGCTGTAGTGCGGTAGCTCTTAGTGGGTACAACACTTATGTGTTTCCTATATGTACCCATCTCATTTCTAGTTCATTCATTCTTTCGTCTATCATTCTCACATTACTTACACATATGGTTGGTACCAAGAATAGGTGCGTTATTTATCCATATGGCTGGTACCAAGAGTGAGTGCGTTAATTACCGATACGGTTGGTACCAAGAGTAAGTGCGTTACTTATCCATACGGTTGGTACCAAGAGTAAGTGCGTTACTTACCCATATGGTTGGTACCAAGAGTGAGTGCCTTACTTACCCATACGGTTGGTACCAAGAGTAAGTGCGTTACTTACCCATATGGTTGGTACCAAGAGCGAGTGCATTGCTTACCCATATGGTTGGTACCAAGAGTGAGTGCGTTACTTACACATATGGTTGGTACCAAAAATAGGAGCGTTATTTATCGATATGGCTGGTACCAAGAGTGAGTGCGTTAGTTACCCATACGGTTGGTACCAAGAGTAAGTGCGTTACTTATCCATACGATTGGTACCAAGAGTAAGTGTGTTACTTACCCATATGGTTGGTACCAAGAGTGAGTCCGTTACTTACACATATGGTTGGTACCAAGAATAGGTGCGTTATTTATCCATATGGCTGGTACCAAGAGTGAGTGCGTTACTTACACATATGGTTGGTACGAAGAATAGGTGCGTTATTTATCCATATGGCTGGTACCAAGAGTGAGTGCGTTAATTACCCATACCGTTGGTACCAAGAGTAAGTGCGTTACTTATCCATACGGTTGGTACCAAAAGTAAGTGCGTTACTTACCCATATGGTTGGTACCAAGAGTGAGTGCGTTACTTACCCATATGGTTGGTACCAAGTGTAGGTGCGTTATTCACCCATATGGCTGGTACCAAGAGTGAGTGCGTTCATTACCCATACGGTTGGTACCAAGAGTAAGTGCGTTACTTATCCATACGGTTGGTACCAAGAGTAAGTGCGTTACTTACCCATATGGTTGGTACCAAGAGTAGGTGCGTTACTTACCCATATGGCTTGTACCAAGAGTGAGTGCGATAATTACCCATACGGTTGGTACCAAGAGTAAGTGCGTTACTTACCCATATGGTTGGTACCAAGAGTGAGTACGTTACTTACCCATCCGGTTGGTACCAAGAGTGAGTGCGTTACTTATCCATATGGTTGGTACCAAGAGTGAGTGCGTTACTTATCCATATGGTTGGTACCAAGAGTGAGTGCGTTACTTACACATATGGTTGGGACCAAAAATGGGTGCGTTATTTATCCATATGGCTGGTACCAAGAGTGAGTCCGTTACTTACCCATACGGTTGGTACCAAGAGTAAGTGCGTTACTTATCCATACGGTTGGTACCAAGAGAAAGTGCTTTACTTACCGATATGGTTGGTACCAAGAGTGAGTCCGTTACTTACCCATACGGTTGGTACCAAGAGTAAGTGTGTTACTTACCCATATGGCTGGTTCCAAGAGTGAGTGCGTTAATTATCCATACGGTTGGTACCAAGAGTAAGTGCGTTACTTACCTATATGGTTGGTACCAAGAGTGAGTGCGTTACTTACCCATACGGATGGTACCAAGAGTAAGTGCGTTACTTACCCATATGGTTGGTGCCAAGTGTAGGTGCGTTACTTACCCATACGGTTGGTACCAAGAGTGAGTGCGTTACTTATCCATACGGTTTGTACCAAGAGTAGGTGCGTTACTTACCCATATGGCTTGTACCTAGAGTGAGTGCGATAATTACCCATACGGTTGGTACCAAGAGTAAGTGCGTTACTTATCTATACGGTTGGTACCAAGAGTAAGTGCGTTACTTATCCATATGGTTGGTACCAAGAGTGAGTGCGTTACTTACCCATACGGTTGGTACCAAGAGAGAGTGCGTTACTTACCCATATGGTTGGTACCAAGAGTGAGTCCATTACTTACCGATATGGTTGGTACCAAGAGTAAGTGCGTTACTTACCCATACGGTTGGTACTAAGAGTAAGTGCGTTACTTATCCATATGGTTGGTACCAAGAGTGAGTGCGTTACTTACCCATACGGTTGGTACCAAGAGAGAGTGCGTTACTTACCCATATGGTTGGTACCAAGAGTGAGTCCACTACTTACCGATATGGTTGGTACCAAGAGTAAGTGCGTTACTTACCCATACGGTTGGTACTAAGAGTGAGTGCGTTACTTATCCATATGGTTGGTACCAAGAGTGAGTGCGTTATTTACCCATATGGTTGGTACCAAGCGTGAGTGCATTACTTACACATATGGTTGGGACCACAAATGGGTGCGTTATTTATCCATATGGCTGGTACCAAGAGTGAGTCCGTTACTTACATATACGGTTGGTACCAAGAGTAAGTGCGTTACTTACCCATATGGCTGGTACCATGAGTGAGTGCGTTAATTACCCATACGGTTGGTACCAAGAGTAAGTGCGTTACTTACCCATATGGTTGGTACCAAGAGTGAGTGCGTTACTTACACATATGGTTGGGACCAAAAATGGGTGCGATATTTATCCATATGGCTGGTACCAAGAGTGAGTGCGTTAATTACCCATACGGTTGGTACCAAGAGAAAGTGCTTTACTTACCGATATGGTTGGTACCAAGAGTGAGTCCGTTACTTACCCACACGGTTGGTACCGAGAGTAAGTGTGTTACTTACCCATATGGCTGGTTCCAAGAGTGAGTGCGTTAATTACCCATACGGTTGGTACCAAGAGTAAGTGCGTTACTTATCCATACGGTTGGTACCAAGAGAAAGTGCTTTACTTACCGATATGGTTGGTACCAAGAGTGAGTCCGTTACTTACCCATACGGTTGGTACCAAGAGTAAGTGTGTTACTTACCCATATGGCTGGTTCCAAGAGTGAGTGCGTTAATTACCCATACGGTTGGTACCAAGTGTAAGTGCGTTACTTATCCATACGGTTGGTACCAAGAGTAAGTGCGTTACTTACCCATATGGTTGGTACCAAGAGTGAGTGCGTTACTTACCCATACGGTTGGTACCAAGAGTAAGTGCGTTACTTACCCATATGGTTGGTACCAAGTGTAGGTGCGTTACTTACCCATATGGCTGGTACCAAGAGTGAGTGCGTTAATTACCCATACGGTTGGTACCAAGAGTGAGTGCGTTAATTACCCATACGGTTGGTACCAAGAGTAAGTGCGTTACTTATCCCTACGGTTGGTACCAAGAGTAAGTGCGTTACTTACCCATACGGTTGGTACCAAGAGAGAGTGCGTTACTTACCCATACGGTTGGTACCAAGAGTAAGTGCGTTACTTACCCATATGGTTGGTACCAAGAGTGAGTCCATTACTTACCGATATGGTTGGTACCAAGAGTAAGTGCGTTACTTACCCATACGGTTGGTACCAAGAGTGAGTGCGTTAGTTATCCATATGGTTGGTACCAAGAGTAAGTACGTTACTTACCCATATGGTTGGTACCAAGAGTGAGTGCATTAATTACCCATACGGTTGGTACCAAGAGTAATTGCGTTACTTACCCATATGGTTGGTACCAAGAGAGAGTGCGTTACTTACCCATACGGTTGGTACCAAGAGAAAGTGCTTTACTTACCCATATGGTTAGTACCAAGAGTGAGTCCGTTACTTACCCATACGGTTGGTACCAAGAGTAAGTGCGTTACTTACCCATATGGCTGGTACCAAGAGTGAGTGCGTTAATTACCCATACGGTTGGTACCAAGAGTAAGTGCGTTACTTACCCATATGGTTGGTACCAAGAGTGAGTGCGTTACTTATACATATGGTTGGGACCAAAAATGGGTGCGTTATTTATCCATATGGCTGGTACCAAGAGTGAGTGCGTTAATTACCCATACGGTTGGTACCAAGAGTAAGTGCGTTACTTATCCATACGGTTGGTACCAAGAGAAAGTGCTTTACTTACCGATATGGTTGGTACCAAGAGTGAGTCCGTTACTTACCCATACGGTTGGTACCAAGAGTAAGTGTGTTACTTACCCATATGGCTGGTTCCAAGAGTGAGTGCGTTATTTACCCATGTTGGTGTAAGGGCCTAATAAACTCAGGCTATTAAGACGTTATCCAACTTAAAACCACTCCTCGGGGTCACCTCCAAGGGTCCCTGGGTGCTTGGTACAAGACCAGCCCCTAACCTCGGGTCCGAGTTTGTAGAGAGAGGGATCAAGAGGGACTTTGTCAAAACAGCAAGAGTACCTTGAATGTCGCGCAGCGTGTCGTGCAGACCGTCGATCGGATTAAGCTGAGAAGTCGTTATATCGAAGCTCACTCTAAGAGCTTTCAAAAGAGCCAAGTTGCCTCGCGAAAAGTTCTGCCATTGCAGAGTTACGGCTCGGACAGCGTTTGCCTAGCATTGGAGTGCTAGCGTACTAGCGTTGACTCGGTAGCATTCTGCCGTCGAATCGCGTGGATACGAAATTCCAGCAAGGAAGGAATTCGCTTGAATCAATTTTAATATTATTCAGGTACAAACAGAGAAGGAATATATAGTTCTAGCTAACAAGGACCTTGGGAATCAACCTGGGAACAACCAGGGATGATCCCAAATAATTCCAAGCAACAGAACCAACCTGGCTGGACAAAACAGCAGGTGGTAGGTTGGTAAACAACCTCTGGTTCTGTTTTTCCAACCTGGGAAAACAACCAGGTTCAGGTCCTAAAAACAGAACCTGTTTTGTCTTTGCCCAACCAGCCAAATGCTGGTTCCGCTGGTTTCCCCTGGCCCTGTAGCATGCAGATACAGACAAACAACATCCAACCTTTACCTAAATTGTACCCCTATAGTGCCTGCCCTGCTACACTATAGTCAACCAAACAAAACAGTACAAGTTCGAGTTGGATAGAACTGAATCTGCGCACTCAATTCAACCGAACTGCAAAGCTTCCATCTTGGGTTCCTTTGCGAGCTCGTCCTTTCTGCTTGCACTGTTCATAGCGCGTACAATGTTGTGCCGAAGCGCACATTGCGCGAGTACCTGCAAATGCATCAAGCGAAAATTGCGAAAACAAACAAACACACGAACATTCCATTCACACCCAAATGCATTCGCACACGCATACTCGTACAAACAGACGGCAGGATGTCGTGCAATGTGAATTTGCACCCAACACACTCCCCCTCAGCCTGCCGGCTGCATTCCACATCATTCCATGCTAGTTCATGCTCATTCCACTCATGCGCACACAACGCCAATGAGGCTCATCCGCAAGCCTCTTGGTGAGGAAGTCCGCTGGCTGCTGGTGAGTCTTGATATAGATTGGATTCACGGTCCCCCTCTTCACCTCCTTACGCAGCCAGTGCCACTTGATACGCATGTGCTTGTTCAACCCATGAAGCACTGCGTTCCTGGCCATCCCAAGAGCCCCCTTGCTATCACAAAACAGCGGCGTAGCAACCTTTTGCTCCTGGCCAATCTCCTCTAACAGCCTCCTCAGCCAAATCACCTCCTTCACCCCATGGAACATTGCCATGTACTCTGATTCAACAGAGGAGAGTGCCGTCTCCGTCTGCTTCTTGGACCTCCAACTAACAGGTCCTCCCCCAACTACGCAGATGTATCCTCCCACAGATGAGGAATCGTCCTTCTCAGAAGCCCACGTAGCATCGGTAAAGCAAGTGAGAAACAGCTTGCCTTCTCCAAGCCGCTCCCCCTTCTCTTTCAGCACCTCAACCCCTTTCTGCTTCACCTGTGCAGATGCGGAGTATTGAACTCCAATGCTTGGGTGAGAGTTCAGGTACTTCACCACACGCTCAGCTGCATCCACCTGCTCCTCTGATGGATTCTGCACCACCCTAGCCAGCTGCCCAACCGAGAAAGAGATGTCGGGCCTTGTGTGAACTGCTGCATACAAGAGGCTGCCCACCAAGGACTGAAATTGCTGCTGCTCCTCGGCTTCAACCCCTTCATCCCCTGCTGCCTTCACAAGCTTGAATTCTGCTGGCAGGGGAGTTGCAACCTTGCGCTCATTCTCAATCCCATACTTCTCCCCCAGCTCCTTGATGAACTTCTCCTGGTGCAGCTTCAACCACCTGTGATCCAGATCCCTCTCCACGTGCATCCCGAGATAGTACTTTACCTCCCCAAGGGTCTTGCACTTGAAGTTTTTCATCAGCTGCTGCTGCACGTTCTGGATCTCCTTCATGCTGCTGCTGAAGAGAAGAATGTCGTCCACGTAGACCAGAAACAGCACCAGCTTCTCCCCCTCCCCCTTTAGAAAGAGGCTCTCATCACAGCTGCTGGTCCTGAATCCCATCTCCTCTAAAACAGCTGCCAACTTCTGGTACCAGCAGCGTGGCGCCTGCTTCAAGCCGTAGATGGACTTTTTCAGCTTGCACACCCTGCCCGTACCATCCTCATACCAAGGTGGCTGCGTCATGTACACATCCTCCTCTAAAATCCCATTGAGGAATGCCGTTGATATATCCATCTGAATGATGGATTTCCCACTAACGGCTGCATCTGCCAACAAGACACGGAGGGTAGGGGGTTTGGCAGTGGGAGCAAAGATCTCATTGAAGTCCTGCTTCTCCTTCTGCATAAACCCCTTAGCCACCAGCCTACTCTTGTAGATGGTGACCTGTCCCTTGTCATCGGTCTTGATCCTTAGCACCCACTTGCACTGTACAGCTTTCTTCCCCTCAGGCAGCACCACCAGATCCCATGTCCCATTCTCTAACAGGCTTTGGTACTCAGCATCCCTAGAAACCAGCCACTTCTCCCTATCTGGTCCAGCTAATGCCTCCTCCATGCTTGCTGGTTCCTCTGGTGCAGGGGCAAGAAAACAGTAGGCAGGTTCATCCTCCTCATCCGGGTCATATCCATGCGGTAGAATCAGCAATGCCTCCTCATTCCCAAGCTGCTGCTCTGCTACATCAGCTCCTGCAGTCAGCTTCATAGTGGCCATACGGGTACATCCTGGCCTGGAGACGGGTGTCTCCCATCCCCTCATAACGACACCCTTCGGCTTCCTCCTTGATGGTAGCGCAGGAACCTTAGCTTTTCCCTGCTGCTGTTCTCCTCCCTCAGATCCAGCAGCTTCCTTGGTGCTACCACTAGTCTCCACATCATCTCCTCCACCAGCAGGTGCCTCCTGCACCTTCTCTCCATCACCACCCTCTGCAGCTGCCTCCTCCCCCTCCTCCCACACACTAGGAGTCAGGTCCAGCTGCATGGTGATCTGCTCCATCTGCTCGGATACCTTGGTCTCCGGCTGTTTCTTCCAGCCCCCATACATCATGCCCTCAACAAACTTCACATCCCTGCTGTCAAACAACACACCCTTGGATGGTTCCCACAGCAGCCATCCCTTGCTCTCAGCAGCCAGCCCCAAATGCACACACCAGATTGCACTCGCCCCCAACTTACTTCGATACTTCTTGGGGACGTGGGCGACTGCCATGCAACCAAACACCCTCAGCATGTCCACCGGCGGCTTCCTCCCAAGCCACCTCTCCAGCGGCACCCACGATTCATTACCAACCTTAGTGAGCACCCTGTTCCTAGCCACGGTAGCGTGCCGGACAGCATGGGGCCACATGGAATTGCCCACCCCTGATTCTATGAGCAGCGCCCTAGCTGTCTCCAGAATGGTCCGGTTCGCCCGTTCTGCTACACCGTTGGACTGCGGAGAATAAGCTGTGGTCAGCTCCCTCTGAATGCCCTGCTTCTTGAGCCAGGCCGTCGTTTCAGCTCCAAGGAACTCACCACCCCGGTCTGTCCTAATCCGCTTCACTACACACTCCGCTTGCTTCTCAACGAATGGCAGCCAATCTTCCTTAATCGTAGAGACGGCGTGGCCCTTTTGCTTTAGCGGATACGCCCACATGAGTCTGCTCCAATCATCCACAATGGTTAGGAAATACCGCTCCCCCTTGTGCCCTTGCACCGGCAGCGGCCCCACCAGGTCCATGTGAACCAGCTCCAAAGGCTTCTTGCTCCTGCCAGTCACGCTATGAAAAGGGAAACGAGTGAATTTTGAGAGCAAACAGATTTCACAGTTGTCATCGGGTGGCTGTCCGTTCAGCTTCAAACCCTTGACTGCTCCATCCTTCTCTAACTGCTTCAATAAGGGCATTGCCACATGCCCCAAGCGTCGGTGTGCCGTTGCCCAATCTGTCTCCCCAGATCTGGCCGACACCTTCACACCAACCCCTCCAACGGCGTTGCACTCCCCCTGGGATGCAGACCCCTCTCCAGCCTGCCCCCCACCGTGCCACGCCAACGCCGGCAGCTGCCACATGGATCTGTACACATCCTTGCTCTCGTGCAGATCCCAAAGCACCCGATTGCCCAGCTGCCCCTTATACGTGCGTGCCCCATCCGTGCTAGTGCTCACCCCAGCCTTGGCAAGCTTACGGAGGGAGATGAGGTTGGCCTTGAGATCAGGAACGAGGAGAACGTCGTGCAGCACCACCGGCTTGCCATCCGCTCCCTTGAATGCAGCTCGTCCCGCACCAGCCACCTTCAGCGCGTGTCCAGAGGCAGAGCACACCTCATTGATCGGTGCAGCTCGTACGTCATCAAGCAGCTCCTTGCGCGGCGTCATCGTCCAAGCAGCGCCCGTGTCCAACACCCAATAGTCAAGGGGATGCAGCTCTGCTCCAACCTTGGCAGAGGCGTCTCCTTGCTCCCCCTTCTCTCCAATATGGAAGAACTGGCCTGCGGTGCGCTCCTTCTTCTTCTCTGCACCGCCGTTGCTCTTCGGGTTGTTGTCGGACGAATCGGCGACCATGTTCGCGCCGTTTTTCTGGTTCCTCCGCGCGCCGCCATCCTGGTGACGATTCTGGGGGGTCCATCCATCGGGTTTCTTATAGCACAAAAACCAGGGGTGCCCCTCCTTCTCACAATACCAGCAACTCCCTTTCATTTTGCCACCAGCACCCGACTTGCCCCCACGTCCAGATTTCGCACCGCGACCCCAACCGGTACCTCCTTGTTGGTCGTTGGAGTCGTCGTCCTTCTTTGCACCGCGTCCAGCACCACCGAAGCCACGTCCTCTGCCACGTCGGCTCCCTTGCATCCCGTAGCCGCTGCTGCCGTCGTCTCCACCCCTCAGTTGGCGGCGACGGAAGTCCTCCTCCAGAATCTTCGTCCGCACCCACTCGAGCGTCCACAAGCTCTGGTTCTGCGGCAGGCTCAATCCGCTCGTGAATTGAAGCCACGATTCCGGCAGCAGCGATAGCATCTTCAAGCACTTGGTCTGCTCTGGGTAGGTGATTCCCGCGGTCGCCAACTTCGCGTAGAGGTCGCGCATTTTGTCCAAAACAGGTTGCACCGGCTCTCCCTCGCTCAAGCGCAATGCGGACAGCTCCCTCTCCAGCATCAACGTTGTGACAACGGATGTCGGGGCGTGCAGCTCCTTCAACACGGTCCACGCCTTCGGACCGCAATCAACCTCCGGCAGCAGGTGCATGACGTGGTGACGCTGGTTCAGCTCCAAACTCTGCGACATCAAGTAGTAGCCAGCCGAGGCGCGCTCGTCCCAATCTTCCTGCAGCGCGGGGTCACTCGGTCTAGGCTCCTCCCCAATCATTAGTTTCAACAAACCGATCTGACGGAAATAAAGTTGCATTTTCCATGCCCAATCATCATAGCCCTCACCATTGAACTTCTCGACGGTGAAGTTTTTCAGCACCTCCTTGATCAGCGAGCCCTGGTTTGTTCGCGCTCCCCTTGGCGCCGAAACACCAGAATCCTGGCTGCCGCTATGATCTTGGGCTGAAGATTCACCAGCTCCCGCCGAGGTATTTCCCGCCATAGCTACCTATAACGAGGATCACTATAACGCAGCTCTGATACCAGCTTGTTGGTGTAAGGGCCTAATAAACTCAGGCTATTAAGACGTTATCCAACTTAAAACCACTCCTCGGGGTCACCTCCAAGGGTCCCTGGGTGCTTGGTACAAGACCAGCCCCTATCCTCGGGTCCGAGTTTGTAGAGAGAGGGATCAAGAGGGACTTAGTCAAAACAGCAAGAGTACCTTGAATGTCGCGCAGCGTGTCGTGCAGACCGTCGATCGGATTAAGCCGTACTACGTTCCGCTTCTTCAGCAGGTTCTTGGCTCCCCACCTTCTCCTGGTCCTCCTCCTCCTTCCCTGAGTCCACCGCCTGTCCCGTCTCAGTCGCAGTTACAGCCGGCCTCTCCGCTGCCTGGTCCTTCTCCTTACTCTGGTCCGACTAGAGGTCTTACGGAGCGTTGTGAGCCAGAGTCGCGTCCTGTGTCGCCTGCGTCTCATTCTACGTCGCCTGTCCGTTCTGTTCGCGCTGGTCGTGTTTCGCGTCCGCGTCTTCCTCCTGTCCCTGGCACTCACTCTATGACTCTGCGTCCTTCCACTGCTCCACAGCGTGTCCCTCTGCCCTCTCCTCCTGCGTCCTCTCTTCCTGACGGTCCGGACCCGGAGTCTGACTCCCTTCGTGCTGCTAGTCCTACTGTCACGCGCTTTCTGGCCACTGCTGTCACTGACCCCCTGTTTGAGTTCTCTGCTGCGTCTGCTCTTGTTGCTGAGCTTGTTGACTTTGCTGCAGCCTGTCGCCTAGACTACGCCGCTAGTCTTGTTGCTGAGTCTGCGTCTGTGTCTGTCTGTCCTCCGTCCGTCGGGGGTGAGTGTGCTCTTGGCACGGACGTCCTTGAGGACAGGCAGGAGGACCTTGAGTGCTTTGCTGCTGCTTCACCTCATCTCGTGTCCATGCTGCTTGCCCCTGGGGGAGACCCGGATGCACTAGACATCCCGACCCCGCGCTCTTACGCAGAGGCGATAGAGGGTCCCTACTCCTCCCAGTGGCAGGCAGCCATGGACGCAGAGATGGCTTCCTGGAAGTGCACAGGCACCTGCGTAGACGAGGTTCCCCCACCTGGGGCGAACATCGTCAGTGGCATGTGGATCTCCAGGGTGAAGCGGCCGCCGGGTTCTCCGCCTGCCTTCAAGGCGCGTTACGTTGCACGTGGCTTCAGTCAGCGACAGGGAGTTGACTTCTTTCAGACCTTCTCCCCTACCCCGAAGATGACCACTCTTCGGGTACAGCTGCACGTTGCTGCTCAGCGTGACTACGAGCTCTACTCGCTTGACTTCAGCACAGCCTTCCTACAGGGCAGCCTGCACGAGGAGATCTGGCTGCGCCGCCCACCTGGCTTCACTGGGTCGTTTCCTCCTGGTACCCAGTGGAGCCTCCGGCGGCCAGTCTACGGTCTCCGCCAGGCGCCCCGTGAGTGGCACGACACGCTCAGGACGACTCTTGCTGCTCTTGGTTTTGCTCCTTCCACTGCTGACCCTTCTCTGTTTCTACGCACTGACGCTACTCTGCCGCCGTTCTACGTTCTTGTGTACGTAGACGACCTTGTCTTTGCTACTGCTGACACGGAGGCACTCGCCCACGTGAAGTCCGAGCTGCAGAAAAGACACACGTGCACAGACCTGGGTGAGCTCACAAGCTATCTTGGCTTGCGGATCACCCGGGACAGAGCACAGCGCACCATTACCTTGACTCAGTCACACATGGTGCAGCAGGTCCTTCAGCGCTTCGGCTTCACCTACTCCTCGCGACAGTCCACTCCTCTGCCTACCGGTCCCTCGCTCTCAGCTCCACCTTCGGACGAGTCCGTAGAGCCGAGTGGCCCGTATCCAGAGCTTGTGGGCTGCCTCATGTACCTGATGACTTGCACACGACCTGACCTCACATACCCCCTCAGCCTTCTGGCTCGCTACGTGGCTCCCGGCAGGCACCGAAAGGTGCACTGGGATGCTGCGAAGAGGGTGTTGCGATACTTGTGCAGTACATCGGGCATGGGGCTCGTGCTTGGAGGACGGGCTCGAGTTGTCCTCACTGGTCACGCTGACGCCTCCTGGGTTGACGACTTGGCTACGCAGCGGTCATCACAGGGTTACACCTTCAGCCTTGGCTCCGGTTCTGTCTCCTGGCGGTCTACCCGCTCTTCTTCGGTTCTCAGCTCCAGTTGTGAGGCTGAGATCTACGCTGGGGCCATGGCTGCACAGGAGCTTTGCTGGCTCACCTACCTGCTGACCGACTTGGGAGAGGCGCCTCGTTCTCCTCCAGTTCTGTACGTCGACAACAAGGCCATGCTGGCCTTGTGTCAGGAGCACAGACTGGAGCACAGAACGAAGCACATTGCTCTGCGCTACTTCCTTGCTCGAGAGTTGCAGCAGCGTGGCCAGCTTCGTCTTGCTTACGTGGCCTCTCAGGCCAACACTGCTGATGTTTTCACCAAGGCACTTCAGCCTTGTGATCATCAGCGTTTCTGTACTGTGTTAGGCCTTGTACCTACTGTGCCTCACTTGTTGACTTCTTGACTCTGCTTGTACTGTACTCTATATACTTATACCTGCATGCTTACACTTGCTAGGTTGTGTTCACTGTACTGTTTACTTTCCTTTATATAACTCTGCATGTGAACTGGCCTTATGGCCCTTTGCTTGTGCTCAGACTGTGTGGTGACTTTGTGATCCACCCTGAGCTTGCTTTGCTTTTCTTGACTGGTCTTGTGACCTCTTGTTCTCCCCCACTTTGCCTATGGGGGTGTGTCAAACTTATATCTGCTATGGTCTATTTAGGCTGTAGTGGGGTAGCTCTTAGTGGGTACAACACTTATGTGTTTCCTATATGTACCCATCTCATTTCTAGTTCATTCATTCTTTCGTCTATCATTCTCACATTACTTACACATATGGTTGGTACCAAGAATAGGTGCGTTATTTATCCATATGGCTGGTACCAAGAGTGAGTGCGTTAATTACCGAAACGGTTGGTACCAAGAGTAAGTTTGTTACTTATCCATACGGTTGGTACCAAGAGTGAGTGCGTTAATTACCGATACGGTTGGTACCAAGAGTAAGTGCGTTACTTATCCATACGGTTGGTACCAAGAGTAAGTGCGTTACTTACCCATATGGTTGGTACCAAGAGTGAGTGCCTTACTTACCCATACGGTTGGTACCAAGAGTAAGTGCGTTACTTACCCATATGGTTGGTACCAAGTGTAGGTGCGTTACTTACCCATATGGTTGGTACCAAGAGCGAGTGCATTGCTTACCCATATGGTTGGTACCAAGAGTGAGTGCGTTACTTACACATATGGTTGGTACCAAAAATAGGAGCGTTATTTATCCATATGGCTGGTACCAAGAGTGAGTGCGTTAGTTACCCATACGGTTGGTACCAAGAGTAAGTGCGTTACTTATCCATACGGTTGGTACCAAGAGTAAGTGTGTTACTTACCCATATGGTTGGTACCAAGAGTGAGTCCGTTACTTACACATATGGTTGGTACCAAGAATAGGTGCGTTATTTATCCATATGGCTGGTACCAAGAGTGAGTGCGTTACTTACACATATGGTTGGTACGAAGAATAGGTGCGTTATTTATCCATATGGCTGGTACCAAGAGTGAGTGCGTTAATTACCCATACCGTTGGTACCAAGAGTAAGTGCGTTCCTTATCCATATGGTTGGTACCAAGAGTTAGTGCGTTACTTACCCATATGGTTGGTACCAAGAGTGAGTGCGTTCCTTACACCTATGGTTGGTACCAAGAATAGGTGCGTTATTTCTCCATATGGCTGGTACCAAGAGTGAGTGCGTGAATTACCCATACGGTTGGTACCAAGAGTAAGTGCGTTACTTATCCATACGGTTGGTACCAAAAGTAAGTGCGTTACTTACCCATATGGTTGGTACCAAGAGTGAGTGCGTTACTTACCCATATGGTTGGTACCAAGTGTAGGTGCGTTATTCACCCATATGGCTGGTACCAAGAGTGAGTGCGTTAATTACCCATACGGTTGGTACCAAGAGTAAGTGCGTTACTTATCCATACGGTTGGTACCAAGAGTAAGTGCGTTACTTACCCATATCGTTGGTACCAAGAGTGAGTGCGTTACTTACCCATACGGTTGGTACCAAGAGAGAGTGCGTTAGTTACCCATATGGTTGGTACAAAGAGTGAGTCCATTACTTACCGATATGGTTGGTACCAAGAGTAAGTGCGTTACTTACCCATACGGTTGGTACCAAGAGTGAGTGCGTTACTTATCCATATGGTTGGTACCAAGAGTGAGTGCGTTACTTACCCATATGGTTGGTACCAAGAGTGAGTGCGTTACTTACACATATGTTTGGGACCAAAAATGGGTGCGTTATTTATCCATATAGCTGGTACCAAGAGTGAGTCCGTTACATACCCATACGGTTGGTACCAAGAGTATGTGCGTTACTTACCCATATGGCTGGTACCAAGAGTGAGTGCGTTAATTACCCATACGGTTGGTACCAAGAGTAAGTGCGTTACTTACCCATATGGTTGGTACCAAGAGTGAGTGCGTTACTTACACATATGGTTGGGACCAAAAATGGGTGCGTTATTTATCCATATGGCTGGTACCAAGAGTGAGTGCGTTAATTACCCATACGGTTGGTACCAAGAGTAAGTGCGTTACTTATCCATACGGTTGGTACCAAGAGAAAGTGCTTTACTTACCGATATGGTTGGTACCAAGAGTGAGTCCGTTACTTACCTATACGGTTGGTACCAAGAGTAAGTGTGTTACTTACCCATATGGCTGGTTCCAAGAGTGAGTGCGTTAATTATCCATATGGTTGGTACCAAGAGTAAGTGCGTTACTTATCCATACGGTTAGTACCAAGAGTAAGTGCGTTACTTACCCATATGGTTGGTACCAAGAGTGAGTGCGTTACTTACCCATACGGATGGTACCAAGAGTAAGTGCGTTACTTACCCATATGGTTGGTACCAAGTGTAGGTGCGTTACTTACCCATATGGCTGGTACCAAGAGTGAGTGCGTTAATTACCCATACGGTTGGTACCAAGAGTAAGTGCGTTACTTATCCATACGGTTTGTACCAAGAGTAAGTGTGTTACTTACCCATATGGTTGGTACCAAGAGTGAGTCCGTTACTTACACATATGGTTGGTACCAAGAATAGGTGCGTTATTTATCCATATGGCTGGTACCAAGAGTGAGTACGTTAATTACCCATGCCGTTGGTACCAAGAGTAGGTGCGTTACTTACCCATATCGCTTGTACCAAGAGTGAGTGCGATAATTACCCATACGGTTGGTACCAAGAGTAAGTGCGTTACTTATCCATACGGTTGGTACCAAGAGTAAGTGCGTTACTTACCCATATGGTTGGTACCAAGAGTGAGTGCGTTACTTACCCATATGGTTGGTACCAAGAGAGAGTGCGTTACTTACCCATATGGTTGGTACAAAGAGTGAGTCCATTACTTACCGATATGGTTGGTACCAAGAGTAAGTGCGTTACTTACCCATACGGTTGGTACCAAGAGTGAGTGCGTTACTTATCCATATGGTTGGTACCAAGAGTGAGTGCGTTACTTACCCATATGGTTGGTACCAAGAGTGAGTGCGTTACTTACACATATGGTTGGGACCAAAAATGGGTGCGTTATTTATCCATATAGCTGGTACCAAGAGTGAGTCCGTTACTTACCCATACGGTTGGTACCAAGAGTATGTGCGTTACTTACCCATATGGCTGGTACCAAGAGTGAGTGCGTTAATTACCCATACGGTTGGTACCAAGAGTAAGTGCGTTACTTACCCATATGGTTGGTACCAAGAGTGAGTGCGTTACTTACACATATGGTTGGGACCAAAAATGGGTGCGTTATTTATCCATATGGCTGGTACCAAGAGTGAGTGCGTTAATTACCCATACGGTTGGTACCAAGAGTAAGTGCGTTACTTATCCATACGGTTGGTACCAAGAGAAAGTGCTTTACTTACCGATATGGTTGGTACCAAGAGTGAGTCCGTTACTTACCCATACGGTTGGTACCAAGAGTAAATGTGTTACTTACCCATATGGCTGGTTCCAAGAGTGAGTGCGTTAATTATCCATATGGTTGGTACCAAGAGCAAGTGCGTTACTTATCCATACGGTTAGTACCAAGAGTAAGTGCGTTACTTACCCATATGGTTGGTACCAAGAGTGAGTGCGTTACTTACCCATACGGATGGTACCAAGAGTGACTGCGTTACTTACCCATATGGTTGGTACCAAGTGTAGGTGCGTTACTTACCCATATGGCTGGTACCAAGAGTGAGTGCGTTAATTACCCATACGGATGGTACCAAGAGTAAGTGCGTTCCTTATCCATATGGTTGGTACCAAGAGTTAGTGCGTTACTTACCCATATGGTTGGTACCAAGAGTGAGTGCGTTACTTACACATATGGTTGGTACCAAGAATAGGTGCGTTATTTATCCATATGGCTGGTACCAAGAGTGAGTGCGTGAATTACCCATACGGTTGGTACCAAGAGTAAATGCGTTACTGATCCATACGGTTGGTACCAAAAGTAAGTGCGTTACTTACCCATATGGTTGGTACCAAGAGTGAGTGTGTTACTTACCCATACGGTTGGTACCAAGAGTAAGTGCGTTACTTACCCATATGGTTGGTACCAAGTGTAGGTGCGTTACTTACCCATATGGCTGGTACCAAGAGCGAGTGCGTTAATTACCCATACGGTTGGTACCAAGAGTAAGTGCGTTACTTATCCATACGGTTGGTACCAAGAGTAAGTGCGTTACTTACCCATATGGTTGATACCAAGAGTAGGTGCGTTACTTACCCATATGGCTTGTACCTAGAGTGAGTGCGATAATTACCCATACGGTTGGTACCAAGAGTAAGTGCGTTACTTATCTATACGGTTGGTACCAAGAGTAAGTGCGTTACTTATCCATATGGTTGGTACCAAGAGTGAGTGCGTTACTTACCCATACGGTTGGTACCAAGAGAGAGTGCGTTACTTACCCATATGGTTGGTACCAAGAGTGAGTCCATTACTTACCGATATGGTTGGTACCAAGAGTAAGTGCGTTACTTACCCATACGGTTGGTACTAAGAGTGAGTGCGTTACTTATCCATATGGTTGGTACCAAGAGTGAGTGCGTTATTTACCCATATGGTTGGTACCAAGCGTGAGTGCATTACTTACACATATGGTTGGGACCACAAATGGGTGCGTGATTTATCCATATGGCTGGTACCAAGAGTGAGTCCGTTACTTACATATACGGTTGGTACCAAGAGTAAGTGCGTTACTTACCCATATGGCTGGTACCATGAGTGAGTGCGTTAATTACCCATACGGTTGGTACCAAGAGTAAGTGCGTTACTTACCCATATGGTTGGTCCCAAGAGTGAGTGCGTTACTTACACATATGGTTGGGACCAAAAATGGGTGCGTTATTTATCCATATGGCTGGTACCAAGAGTGAGTGCGTTAATTACCCATACGGTTGGTACCAAGAGTAAGTGCGTTACTTATCCATACGGTTGGTACCAAGAGAAAGTGCTTTACTTACCGATATGGTTGGTACCAAGAGTGAGTCCGTTACTTACCCATACGGTTGGTACCAAGAGTAAGTGCGTTACTTACCCATATGGTTGATACCAAGAGTAGGTGCGTTACTTACCCATATGGCTTGTACCTAGAGTGAATGCGATAATTACCCATACGGTTGGTACCAAGAGTAAGTGCGTTACTTATCTATACGGTTGGTACCAAGAGTAAGTGCGTTACTTATCCATATGGTTGGTACCAAGAGTGAGTGCGTTACTTACCCATACGGTTGGTACCAAGAGAGAGTGCGTTACTTACCCATATGGTTGGTACCAAGAGTGAGTCCATTACTTACCGATGTGGTTGGTACCAAGAGTAAGTGCGTTACTTACCCATACGGTTGGTACTAAGAGTGAGTGCGTTACTTATCTATATGGTTGGTACCAAGAGTGAGTGCGTTAATTACCCATACGGTTGGTACCAAGAGTGAGTGCGTTAATTACTCATATGGTTGGTACCAAGAGTAAGTGCGTTACTTATCCATACGGTTGGTACCAAGAGAAAGTGCTTTACTTACCGATATGGTTGGTACCAAGAGTGAGTCCGTTACTTACCCATACGGTTGGTACCAAGAGTAAGTGTGTTACTTACCCATATGGCTGGTTCCAAGAGTGAGTGTGTTAATTACCCATACGGTTGGTACCAAGAGTAAGTGTGTTACTTATCCATACGGTTGGTACCAAGAGTAAGTGCGTTACTTACCCATATGGTTGGTACCAAGAGTGAGTGCGTTACTTACCCATACGGTTGGTACCAAGAGTAAGTGCGTTACTTATCTATACGGTTGGTACCAAGAGAAAGTGCTTTACTTACCGATATGGTTGGTACCAAGAGTGAGTCCGTTACTTACCCATACGGTTGGTACCAAGAGTAAGTGTGTTACTTACCCATATGGCTGGTTCCAAGAGTGAGTGTGTTAATTACCCATACGGTTGGTACCAAGAGTAAGTGCGTTACTTATCCATACGGTTGGTACCAAGAGTAAGTGCGTTACTTACCCATATGGTTGGTACCAAGAGTGAGTGCGTTACTTACCCATACGGTTGGTACCAAGAGTAAGTGCGTTACTTACCCATATGGCTGGTACCTAGAGTGAGTGCGTTAATTACCCATACGGTTGGTACCAAGAGTAAGTGCGTTACTTATCCATACGGTTGGTACCAAGAGTAAGTGCGTTACTTACCCATATGGTTGGTACCAAGAGTAGGTGCGTTACTTACCCATATGGCTTGTACCAAGAGTGAGTGCGTTAATTACCCATACGGTTGGTATCAAGAGTAAGTGCGTTACTTATCCATACGGTTGGTACCAAGAGTAAGTGCGTTACTTTACCATACGGTTGGTACCAAGAGAGAGTGCGTTACTTACCCATACGGTTGGTACCAAGAGTAAGTGCGTTACTTACCCATATGGTTGGTACCAAGAGTGAGTCCATTACTTACCGATATGGTTGGTACCAAGATTAAGTGCGTTACTTACCCATACGGTTGGTACCAAGAGTGAGTGCGTTAGTTATCCATATGGTTGGTACCAAGAGTAAGTACGTTACTTACCCATATGGTTGGTACCAAGAGTGAGTGCATTAATTACCCATACGGTTGGTACCAAGAGTAATTGCGTTACTTATCCATACGGTTGGTACCAAGAGAAAGTGCTTTACTTACCCATATGGTTAGTACCAAGAGTGAGTCCGTTACTTACCCATACGGTTGGTACCAAGAGTAAGTGCGTTACTTACTCATATGGCTGGTACCAAGAGTGAGTGCGTTAATTACCCATACGGTTGGTACCAAGAGTAAGTGCGTTACTTACCCATATGGTTGGTACCAAGAGTGAGTGCGTTACTTATACATATGGTTGGGACCAAAAATGGGTGCGTTATTTATCCATATGGCTGGTACCAGGAGTGAGTGCGTTAATTACCCATACGGTTGGTACCAAGAGTAAGTGCGTTACTTATCCATACGGTTGGTACCAAGAGAAAGGGCTTTACTTACCGATATGGTTGGTACCAAGAGTGAGTCCGTTAATTACCCATACGGTTGGTACCAAGATTAAGTGTGTTACTTACCCATATGGCTGGTTCCAAGAGTGAGTGCGTTATTTACCCATGTTGGTGTAAGGGTCTAATAAACTCAGGCTATTAAGACGTTATCCAACTTAAAACCACTCCTCGGGGTCACCTCCAAGGGTCCCTGGGTGCTTGGTACAAGACCAGCCCCTATCCTCGGGTCCGAGTTTGTAGAGAGAGGGATCAAGAGGGACTTAGTCAAAACAGCAAGAGTACCTTGAATGTCGCGCAGGGTGTCGTGCAGACCGTCGATCGGATTAAGCTGAGAAGTCGTTATATCGAAGCTCACTCTAAGAGCTTTCAAAAGAGCCAAGTTGCCTCGCGAAAAGTTCTGCCATTGCAGAGTTACGGCTCGGACAGCGTTTGCCTAGCGTTGGAGTGCTAGCGTACTAGCGTTGACTCGGTAGCATTCTGCCGTCGAATCGCGTGGATACGAAATTCCAGCAAGGAAGGAATTCGCTTGAATCAATTTTAATATTATTCAGGTACAAACAGAGAAGGAATATATAGTTCTAGCTAACAAGGACCTTGGGAATCAACCTGGGAACAACCAGGGATGATCCCAAATAATTCCAAGCAACAGAACCAACCTGGCTGGACAAAACAGCAGGTGGTAGGTTGGTAAACAACCTCTGGTTCTGTTTTTCCAACCTGGGAAAACAACAACCAGGTTCAGGTCCTAAAAACAGAACCTGTTTTGTCTTTGCCCAACCAGCCAAATGCTGGTTCCGCTGGTTTCCCCTGGCCCTGTAGCATGCAGATACAGACAAACAACATCCAACCTTCACCTAAATTGTACCCCTATAGTGCCTGCCCTGCTACACTTTAGTCAACCAAACAAAACAGTACAAGTTCGAGTTGGATAGAACTGAATCTGCGCACTCAATTCAACCGAACTGCAAAGCTTCCATCTTGGGTTCCTTTGCGAGCTCGTCCTTTCTGCTTGCACTGTTCATAGCGCGTACAACGTTGTGCCGAAGCGCACATTGCGCGAGTACCTGCAAATGCATCAAGCGAAAATTGCGAAAACAAACAAACACACGAACATTCCATTCACACCCAAATGCATTCGCACACGCATACTCGTACAAACAGACGGCAGGATGTCGTGCAATGTGAATTTGCACCCAACACACTCCCCCTCAGCCTGCCGGCTGCATTCCACATCATTCCATGCTAGTTCATGCTCATTCCACTCATGCGCACACAACGCCAATGAGGCTCATCCGCAAGCCTCTTGGTGAGGAAGTCCGCTGGCTGCTGGTGAGTCTTGATATAGATTGGATTCACGGTCCCCCTCTTCACCTCCTTACGCAGCCAGTGCCACTTGATACGCATGTGCTTGTTCAACCCATGAAGCACTGCGTTCCTGGCCATCCCAAGAGCCCCCTTGCTATCACAAAACAGCGGCGTAGCAACCTTTTGTTCCTGGCCAATCTCCTCTAACAGCCTCCTCAGCCAAATCACCTCCTTCATCCCATGGAACATTGCCATGTACTCTGATTCAACAGAGGAGAGTGCCGTCTCCGTCTGCTTCTTGGACCTCCAACTAACAGGTCCTCCCCCAACTACGCAGATGTATCCTCCCACAGATGAGGAATCGTCCTTCTCAGAAGCCCACGTAGCATCGGTAAAGCAAGTGAGAAACAGCTTGCCTTCTCCAAGCCGCTCCCCCTTCTCTTTCAGCACCTCAACCCCTTTCTGCTTCACCTGTGCAGATGCGGAGTATTGAACTCCAATGCTTGGGTGAGAGTTCAGGTACTTCACCACACGCTCAGCTGCATCCACCTGCTCCTCTGATGGATTCTGCACCACCCTAGCCAGCTGCCCAACCGAGAAAGAGATGTCGGGCCTTGTGTGAACTGCTGCATACAAGAGGCTGCCCACCAAGGACTGAAATTGCTGCTGCTCCTCGGCTTCAACCCCTTCATCCTCTGCTGCCTTCACAAGCTTGAATTCTGCTGACAGGGGAGTTGCAACCTTGCGCTCATTCTCAATCCCATACTTCTCCCCCAGCTCCTTGACGAACTTCTCCTGGTGCAGCTTCAACCACCTGTGATCCAGATCCCTCTCCAAGTGCATCCCGAGATAGTACTTTACCTCCCCAAGGGTCTTGCACTTGAAGTTTTTCATCAGCTGCTGCTGCACGTTCTGGATCTCCTTCATGCTGCTGCTGAAGAGAAGAATGTCGTCCACGTAGACCAGAAACAGCACCAGCTTCTCCCCCTCCCCCTTTAGAAAGAGGCTCTCATCACAGCTGCTGGTCCTGAATCCCATCTCCTCTAAAACAGCTGCCAACTTCTGGTACCAGCAGCGTGGCGCCTGCTTCAAGCCGTAGATGGACTTTTTCAGCTTGCACACCCTGCCCGTACCATCCTCATACCCAGGTGGCTGCGTCATGTACACATCCTCCTCTAAAATCCCATTGAGGAATGCCGTTGATATATCCATCTGAATGATGGATTTCCCACTAACGGCTGCATCTGCCAACAAGACACGGAGGGTAGGGGGTTTGGCAGTGGGAGCAAAGATCTCATTGAAGTCCTGCTTCTCCTTCTGCATAAACCCCTTAGCCACCAGCCTACTCTTGTAGATGGTGACCTGTCCCTTGTCATCGGTCTTGATCCTTAGCACCCACTTGCACTGTACAGCTTTCTTCCCCTCAGGCAGCACCACCAGATCCCATGTCCCATTCTCTAACAGGCTTTGGTACTCAGCATCCCTAGAAACCAGCCACTTCTCCCTATCTGGTCCAGCTAATGCCTCCTCCATGCTTGCTGGTTCCTCTGGTGCAGGGGCAAGAAAACAGTAGGCAGGTTCATCCTCCTCATCCGGGTCATATCCATGCGGTAGAATCAGCAATGCCTCCTCATTCCCAAGCTGCTGCTCTGCTATATCAGCTCCTGCAGTCAGCTTCATAGTGGCCATACGGGTACATCCTGGCCTGGAGACGGGTGTCTCCCATCCCCTCATAACGACACCCTTCGGCTTCCTCCTTGATGGTAGCGCAGGAACCTTAGCTTTTCCCTGCTGCTGTTCTCCTCCCTCAGATCCAGCAGCTTCCTTGGTGCTACCACTAGTCTCCACATCATCTCCTCCACCAGCAGGTGCCTCCTGCACCTTCTCTCCATCACCACCCTCTGCAGCTGCCTCCTCCCCCTCCTCCCACACACTAGGAGTCAGGTCCAGCTGCATGGTGATCTGCTCCATCTGCTTGGATACCTTGGTCTCCGGCTGTTTCTTCCAGCCCCCATACATCATGCCCTCAACAAACTTCACATCCCTGCTGTCAAACAACACACCCTTGGATGGTTCCCACAGCAGCCATCCCTTGCTCTCAGCAGCCAGCCCCAAATGCACACACCAGATTGCACTCGCCCCCAACTTACTTCGATACTTCTTGGGGACGTGGGCGACTGCCATGCAACCAAACACCCTCAGCATGTCCACCGGCGGCTTCCTCCCAAGCCACCTCTCCAGCGGCACCCACGATTCATTACCAACCTTAGTGAGCACCCTGTTCCTAGCCACGGTAGCGTGCCGGACAGCATGGGGCCACATGGAATTGCCCACCCCTGATTCTATGAGCAGCGCCCTAGCTGTCTCCAGAATGGTCCGGTTCGCCCGTTCTGCTACACCGTTGGACTGCGGAGAATAAGCTGTGGTCAGCTCCCTCTGAATGCCCTGCTTCTTGAGCCAGGCCGTCGTTTCAGCTCCAAGGAACTCACCACCCCGGTCTGTCCTAATCCGCTTCACTACACACTCCGCTTGCTTCTCAACGAATGGCAGCCAATCTTCCTTAATCGTAGAGACGGCGTGGTCCTTTTGCTTTAGCGGATACGCCCACATGAGTCTGCTCCAATCATCCACAATGGTTAGGAAATACCGCTCCCCCTTGTGCCCTTGCACCGGCAGCGGCCCCACCAGGTCCATGTGAACCAGCTCCAAAGGCTTCTTGCTCCTGCCAGTCACGCTATGAAAAGGGAAACGAGTGAATTTTGAGAGCAAACAGATTTCACAGTTGTCATCGGGTGGCTGTCCGTTCAGCTTCAAACCCTTGACTGCTCCATCCTTCTCTAACTGCTTCAATAAGGGCATTGCCACATGCCCCAAGCGTCGGTGTGCCGTTGCCCAATCTGTCTCCCCAGATCTGGCCGACACCTTCACACCAACCTCTCCAACGGCGTTGCACTCCCCCTGGGATGCAGACCCCTCTCCAGCCTGCCTCCCACCGTGCCACGCCAACGCCGGCAGCTGCCACATGGATCTGTACACGTCCATGCTCTCGTGCAGATCCCAAAGCACCCGATTTCCCAGCTGCCCCTTGTACGTACGTGCCCCATCCGTGCTAGTGCTCACCCCAGCCTTGGCAAGCTTACGGAGGGAGATGAGGTTGGCCTTGAGATCAGGAACAAGGAGAACGTCGTGCAGCACCACCGGCTTGCCATCCGCTCCCTTGAATGCAGCTCGTCCCGCACCAGCCACCTTCAGCGCGTGTCCAGAAGCAGAGCACACCTCATTGATCGGTGCAGCTCGTACGTCATCAAGCAGCTCCTTGCGTGGCGTCATCGTCCAAGCAGCGCCCGTGTCCAACACCCAATAGTCCAGGGGATGCAGCTCTGCTCCAACCTTGGCAGAGGCGTCTCCTTGCTCCCCCTGCTCTCCAATATGGAAGAACTGGCTTGCGGTGCGCTCCTTCTTCTTCTCTGCACCGCCGTTGCTCTTCGGGTTGTTGTCGGACGAATCGGCGACCATGTTCGCGCCGTTTTTCTGGTTCCTCCGCGCGCCGCCATCCTGGTGACGATTCTGGGGGGTCCATCCATCGGGTTTCTTATAGCACAAAAACCAGGGGTGCCCCTCCTTCTCACAATACCAGCAACTCCCTTTCATTTTGCCACCAGCACCCGACTTGCCCCCACGTCCAGATTTCGCACCGCGACCCCAACCGGTACCTCCTTGTTGGTCGTTGGAGTCGTCGTCCTTCTTTGCACCGCGTCCAGCACCACCGAAGCCACGTCCTCTGCCACGTCGGCTCCCTTGCATCCCGTAGCCGCTGCTGCCGTCGTCTCCACCCCTCAGTTGGCGGCGACGGAAGTCCTCCTCCAGAATCTTCGTCCGCACCCACTCGAGCGTCCACAAGCTCTGGTTCTGCGGCAGGCTCAATCCGCTCGTGAATTGAAGCCACGATTCCGGCAGCAGCGATAGCAACTTCAAGCACTTGGTCTGCTCCGGGTAGGTGATTCCCGCGGTCGCCAACTTCGCGTAGAGGTCGCGCATTTTGTCCAAAACAGGTTGCACCGGCTCTCCCTCGCTCAAGCGCAATGCGGACAGCTCCCTCTCCAGCATCAACGTTGCGACAACGGAGGTCGGGGCGTGCAGCTCCTTCAACACGGTCCACGCCTTCGGACCGCAATCAACCTCCGGCAGCAGGTGCATGACGTGGTGACGCTGGTTCAGCTCCAAACTCTGCGACATCAAGTAGTAGCCAGCCGAGGCGCGCTCGTCCCAATCTTCACTCGGTCTAGGCTCCTCCCCAATCATTAGTTTCAACAAACCGATCTGACGGAAATAAAGTTGCATTTTCCATGCCCAATCATCATAGCCCTCACCATTGAACTTCTCGACAGTGAAGTTTTTCAGCACCTCCTTGATCAGCGAGCCCTGGTTTGTTCGCGCTCCCCTTGGCGCCGAAACACCAGAATCCTGGCTGCCGCTATGATCTTGGGCTGAAGATTCACCAGCTCCCGCCGAGGTATTTCCCGCCATAGCTACCTATAACGAGGATCACTATAACGCAGCTCTGATACCAGCTTGTTGGTGTAAGGGCCTAATAAACTCAGGCTATTAAGACGTTATCCAACTTAAAACCACTCCTCGGGGTCACCTCCAAGGGTCCCTGGGTGCTTGGTACAAGACCAGCCCCTATCCTCGGGTCCGAGTTTGTAGAGAGAGGGATCAAGAGGGACTTAGTCAAAACAGCAAGAGTACCTTGAATGTCGCGCAGCGTGTCGTGCAGACCGTCGATCGGATTAAGCTGAGAAGTCGTTATATCGAAGCTCACTCTAAGAGCTTTCAAAAGAGCCAAGTTGCCTCGCGAAAAGTTCTGCCATTGCAGAGTTACGGCTCGGACAGCGTTTGCCTAGCGTTGGAGTGCTAGCGTACTAGCGTTGACTCGGTAGCATTCTGCCGTCGAATCGCGTGGATACGAAATTCCAGCAAGGAAGGAATTCACTTGAATCAATTTGAATATTATTCAGGTACAAACAGAGAAGGAATATATAGTTCTAGCTAACAAGGACCTTGGGAATCAACCTGGGAACAACCAGGGATGATCCCAAATAATTCCAAGCAACAGAACCAACCTGGCTGGACAAAACAGCAGGTGGTAGGTTGGTAAACAACCTCTGGTTCTGTTTTTCCAACCTGTGAAAACAGCAACCAGGTTCAGGTCCTAAAAACAGAACCTGTTTTGTCTTTGCCCAACCAGCCAAATGCTGGTTCCGCTGGTTTCCCCTGGCCCTGTAGCATGCAGATACAGACAAACAACATCCAACCTTCACCTAAATTGTACCCCTATTGTGCCTGCCCTGCTACACTATAGTCAACCAAACAAAACAGTACAAGTTCGAGTTGGATAGAACTGAATCTGCGCACTCAATTCAACCGAACTGCAAAGCTTCCATCTTGGGTTCCTTTGCGAGCTCGTCCTTTCTGCTTGCACTGTTCATAGCGCGTACAATGTTGTGCCGAAGCGCACATTGCGCGAGTACCTGCAAATGCATCAAGCGAAAATAGCGAAAACAAACAAACACACGAACATTCCATTCACACCCAAATGCATTCGCACACGCATACTCGTACAAACAAACGGCAGGATGTCGTGCAATGTGAATTTGCACCCAACAACCCATACGGTTGGTACCAAGAGTAAGTGCGTTACTTATCCATACGGTTGGTACCAAGAGTCAGTGCGTTACTTACCCATATGGTTGGTACCAAGAGTGAGTGCGTTACTTACCCATATGGTTGGTACCAAGAGAGAGTGCGTTACTTACCCATACGGTTGGTACCAAGAGTAAGTGCGTTGCTTACCCATATGGTTGGTACCAAGAGTGAGTCCGATACTTACACATATGGTTGGTACCAAGAATAGGTGCTTTATTTATCCATATGGCTGGTACCAAGAGTGAGTGCGTTAATTACCGATACGGTTGGTACCAAGAGTAAGTGCGTTACTTATCCATACGGTTGGTACCAAGAGTAAGTGCGTTACTTATCCATACGGTTGGTACCAAGAGTAAGTGCGTTACTTACCCATATGGTTGGTACCAAAAGTGAGTGCCTTACTTACCCATACGGTTGGTACCAAGAGTAAGTGCGTTACTTACCCATATGGTTGGTACCAAGTGTAGGTGCGTTACTTATCCATATGGTTGGTACCAAGAGCGAGTGCATTGCTTACCCATATGGTTGGTACCAAGAGTGAGTGCGTTACTTACACGTATGGTTGGTACCAAGAATAGGTGCGTTATTTATCCATACGGTTAGTACCAAGAGTAAGTGCGTTACTTATCCATACGGTTGGTACCAAGAGTAAGTGTGTTACTTACCCATATGGTTGGTTCCAAGAGTGAGTCCGATACTTACACATATGGTTGGTACCAAGAATAGGTGCGCTATTTATCCATATGGCTGGTACCAAGAGTGAGTGCGTTACTTACACATATGGTTGGTACGAAGAATAGGTGCGTTATTTATCCATATGGCTGGTACCAAGAGTGAGTGCGTGAATTACCCATACGGTTGGTACCAAGAGTAAGTGCGTTACTTACCCATACAGTTGGTACCAAGAGTAAGTGCGTTACTTACCCATATGGTTGGTACCAAGTGTAGGTGCGTTACTTACCCATATGGCTGGTACCAAGAGTGAGTGCATTAATTACCCATACGGTTGGTACCAAGAGTAAGTGCGTTACTTATCCATACGGTTGGTACCAAGAGTAAGTGCGTTACTTACCCATACGGTTGGTACCAAGAGTAAGTGCGTTACTTACCCATACGGTTGGTACCAAGAGAGAGTGCGTTACTTACCCATACGGTTGGTACCAAGAGTAAGTGCGTTACTTACCCATATGGTTGGTACCAAGAGTGAGTCCATTACTTACCGATATGGTTGGTACCAAGAGTAAGTGCGTTACTTACCCATACGGATGGTACCAAGAGTGAGTGCGTTAAATATCCATATGGTTGGTACCAAGAGTAAGTACGTTACTTACCCATATGGTTGGTACCAAGAGTCAGTGCGTTACTTACACATATGGTTTGTACCAAGAATAGGTGCGTTATTTATCCATATGGCTGGTACCAAGAGTGAGTACGTTAATTACCGATACGGTTGGTACCAAGAGTAAGTGCGTTACTTATCCATACGGTTGGTACCAAGAGTAAGTGCGTTACTTACCCATATGGTTGGTACCAAGAGTGAGTGCCTTACTTACCCATACGGTTGGTACCAAGAGTAAGTGCGTTACTTACCCATATGGTTGGTACCAAGTGTAGGTGCGTTACTTACTCATATGGTTGGTACCAAGAGCGAGTGCATTGCTTACCCATATGGTTGGTACCAAGACTGAGTGCGTTACTTACACATATGGTTGGTACCAAGAATAGGTGCGTTATTTATCCATATGGCTGGTACCAAGAGTGAGTGCGTTAATTACCCATACGGTTGGTACCAAGAGTAAGTGCGTTACTTATCCATACAGTTGGTACCAAGAGTAAGTGTGTTACTTACCCATATGGTTGGTACCAAGAGTGAGTCTGATACTTACACATATGGTTGGTACCAAGAATAGGTGCGCTATTTATCCATATGGCTGGTACCAAGAGTGAGTGCGTTACTTACACATATGGTTGGTACGAAGAATAGGTGCGTTATTTATCCATAGGGCTGGTACCAAGAGTGAGTGCGTGAATTACCCATACGGTTGGTACCAAGAGTAAGTGCGTTACTTACCCATACGGTTGGTACCAAGAGTAAGTGCGTTACTTACCCATATGGTTGGTACCAAGTGTAGGTGCGTTACTTACCCATATGGCTGGTACCAAGAGTGAGTGCGTTAATTACCTATACAATTGGTACCAAGAGTAAGTGCGTTACTTATCCATACGGTTGGTACCAGGAGTAGGTGTGTTACTTACCCCTATGGCTTGTACCAAGAGTGAGTGCGTTAATTACCGATACGGTTGGTACCAAGAGTAAATGCGTTACTTATCTATACGGTTGGTACCAAGAGTCAGTGCGTTACTTACCCATATGGTTGGTACCAAGAGAAAGTGCGTTACTTATCCATACGGTTGGTACCAAGAGTAAGTGCGTTACTTACCCATATGGTTGGTACCAAAAGTGAGTGCCTTACTTACCCATACGGTTGGTACCTAGAGTAAGTGCGTTACTTACCCATATGGTTGGTACCAAGTGTAGGTGCGTTACTTACCCATATGGTTGGTACCAAGAGCGAGTGCATTGCTTACCCATATGGTTGGTACCAAGAGTGAGTGCGTTACTTACACGTATGGTTGGTACCAAGAATAGGTGCGTTATTTATCCATACGGTTGGTACCAAGAGTAAGTGCGTTACTTATCCATACGGTTGGTACCAAGAGTAAGTGTGTTACTTACCCATATGGTTGGTTCCAAGAGTGAGTCCGATACTTACACATATGGTTGGTACCAAGAATAGGTGCGCTATTTATCCATATGGCTGGTACCAAGAGTGAGTGCGTTACTTACACATATGGTTGGTACGAAGAATAGGTGCGTTATTTATCCATATGGCTGGTACCAAGAGTGAGTGCGTGAATTACCCATACGGTTGGTACCAAGAGTAAGTGCGTTACTTACCCAAACAGTTGGTACCAAGAGTAAGTGCGTTACTTACCCATATGGTTGGTACCAAGTGTAAGTGCGTTACTTACCCATATGGCTGGTACCAAGAGTGAGTGCATTAATTACCCATACGGTTGGTACCAAGAGTAAGTGCGTTACTTATCCATACGGTTGGTACCAAGAGTAAGTGCGTTACTTACCCATACGGTTGGTACCAAGAGTAAGTGCGTTACTTACCCATACGGTTGGTACCAAGAGAGAGTGCGTTACTTACCCATACGGTTGGTACCAAGAGTAAGTGCGTTACTTACCCATATGGTTGGTACCAAGAGTGAGTCCATTACTTACCGATATGGTTGGTACCAAGAGTAAGTGCGTTACTTACCCATACGGATGGTACCAAGAGTGAGTGCGTTAAATATCCATATGGTTGGTACTAAGAGTAAGTACGTTACTTACCCATATGGTTGGTACCAAGAGTCAGTGCGTTACTTACACATATGGTTTGTACCAAGAATAGGTGCGTTATTTATCCATATGGCTGGTACCAAGAGTGAGTGCGTTAATTACCCATACGGTTGGTACCAAGAGTAAGTGCGTTACTTATCCATACAGTTGGTACCAAGAGTAAGTGTGTTACTTACCCATATGGTTGGTTCCAAGAGTGAGTCCGATACTTACACATATGGTTGGTACCAAGAATAGGTGCACTATTTATGCATATGGCTGGTACCAAGAGTGAGTGCGTTAATTACCGATACGGTTGGTACCAAGAGTAAGTGCGTTACTTATCCATACGGTTGGTACCAAGAGTAAGTGCGTTACTTACCCATATGGTTGGTACCAAGAGTGAGTGCCTTACTTACCCATACGGTTGGTACCAAGAGTAAGTGCGTTACTTACCCATATGGTTGGTACCAAGAGCGAGTGCATTGCTTACCCATATGGTTGGTACCAAGAGTGAGTGCGTTACTTACACATATGGTTGGTACCAAGAATAGGTGCGTTATTTATCCATATGGCTGGTACCAAGAGTGAGTGCGTTAATTACCCATACGGTTGGTACCAAGAGTAAGTGCGTTACTTATCCATACAGTTGGTACCAAGAGTAAGTGTGTTACTTACCCATATGGTTGGTACCAAGAGTGAGTCCGATACTTACACATATGGTTGGTACCAAGAATAGGTGCGCTATTTATGCATATGGCTGGTACCAAGAGTGAGTGCGTTACTTACACATATGGTTGGTACGAAGAATAGGTGCGTTATTTATCCATATGGCTGGTACCAAGAGTGAGTGCGTGAATTACCCATACGGTTGGTACCAAGAGTAAGTACGTTACTTACCCATATGGTTGGTACCAAGAGTCAGTGCGTTACTTACACATATGGTTTGTACCAAGAATAGGTGCGTTATTTATCCATATGGCTGGTACCAAGAGTGAGTGCGTTAATTACCGATACGGTTGGTACCAAGAGTAAGTGCGTTACTTATCCATACGGTTGGTACCAAGAGTACGTGCGTTACTTACCCATATGGTTGGTACCAAGAGTGAGTGCCTTACTTACCCATACGGTTGGTACCAAGAGTAAGTGCGTTACTTATCCATATAGTTGGTACCAAGTGTAGGTGCGTTACTTACCCATATGGTTGGTACCAAGAGCGAGTGCATTGCTTACCCATATGGTTGGTACCAAGAGTGAGTGCGTTACTTACACATATGGTTGGTACCAAGAATAGGTGCGTTATTTATCCATATGGCTGGTACCAAGAGTGAGTGCGTTAATTACCCATACGGTTGGTACCAAGAGTAAGTGCGTTACTTATCCATACGGTTGGTACCAAGAGTAGGTGTATTACTTACCGATATGGTTGGTACCAAGAGTGAGTCCGATACTTACACATATGGTTGGTACCAAGAATAGGTGCGCTATTTATCCATGTGGCTGGTACCAAGAGTGAGTGCGTTACTTACACATATGGTTGGTACGAAGAATAGGTGCGTTATTTATCCATATGGCTGGTACCAAGAGTGAGTGTGTGAATTACCCATACGGTTGGTACCAAGAGTGAGTGCGTTACTTACCCATACGGTTGGTACCAAGAGTAAGTGCGTTACTTATCCATACGGTTGGTACCAAGAGTAAGTGCGTTACTTACCCATATGGTTGGTACCAAGTGTAGGTGCGTTACTTACCCATATGGCTGGTACCAAGAGTGAGTGCGTTAAATACCCATACGGTTGGTACCAAGAGTAAGTGCGTTACTTATCCATACGGTTGGTACCAAGAGTAAGTGCGTTACTTACCCATATGGTTGGTACCAAGAGTAGGTGTGTTACTTACCCATATGGCTTGTACCAAGACTGAGTGCGTTAATTACCGATACGGTTGGTACCAAGAGTCAGTGCGTTACTTACCCATATGGTTGGTACCAAGAGTGAGTGCGTTACTTACCCATATGGTTGGTACCAAGAGTAAGTGCGTTACTTACCCATACGGTTGGTACCAAGAGTGAGTGCGTTACTTACCCATATGGTTGGTACCAAGAGTGAGTGCGTTACTTACACATATGGTTGGGACCAAAAATGGGTGCGTTATTTATCCATATGGCTGGTACCAAGAGTAAGTGCGTTAATTACCCATACGGTTGGTACCAAGAGTAAGTGCGTTACTTATCCATACGGTTGGTACCAATAGAAAGTGCTTTATTTACCCATATGGTTGGTACCAAGAGTGAGTCCGTTACTTATCCATACGGATGGTACCAAGAGTAAGTGCGTGAATTACCCATACGGTTGGTACCAAGAGTGAGTGCGTTACTTACCCATACGGTTGGTACCAAGAGTAAGTGCGTTACTTACCCATATGGTTGGTACCAAGAGTAAGTGCCTTACTTACCCATATAGCTGGTACCAAAAGTGAGTGCGTTAATTACCCATACGGTTGGTACCAAGACTAAGTGCGTTACTTATCCATACGGTTGGTACCAAGAGTAAGTGCGTTACTTACCCATATGGTTGGTACCAAGAGTAGGTGCGTTACTTACCCATATGGCTGGTACCAAGAGTGAGTGCGTAAATTACCCATACGGTTGGAACCAAGAGTAAGTGCGTTACTTATCCATACGGTTGGTACCAAGAGTAAGTGCGTTACTTACCCATATGGTTGGTACCAAGAGTGAGTGCGTTACTTACCCATACGGTTGGTACCACGAGTGAATGCGTTACTTACCCATATGGTTGGTACCAAGAGTGAGTGTGTTACTCACCCATATGGTTGGTACCAAGAGTAAGTGCGTTACTCACCCATATGGTTGGTACCAAGAGTGAGTCCATTACTTACCGAAATGGTTGGTACCAAGAGTAAGTGCGTTACTTACCCATACGGTTGGTACCAAGAGTGAGTGCGTTACTTATCCATATGGTTGGTACCAAGAGTGAGTGCGTTACTTACCAATATGGTTGGTACCAAGAGTGAGTGCGTTACTTACACATATGGTTGGGACCAAAAATGGGTGCGTTATTCATCCATATGGCTGGTACCAAGAGTGAGTGCGTGAATTACCCATACGGTTGGTATCAAGAGTGAGTGCGTTACTTACCCATACGGTTGGTACCAAGAGTAAGTGCGTTACTTACCCATATGGTTGGTACCAAGAGTAAGTGCCTTACTTACCCATATAGCTGGTACCAAGAGTGAGTGCGTTAATTACCCATACGGTTGGTACCAAAAGTAAGTGCGTTACTTATCCATACGGTTGGTACCAAGAGTAAGTGCGTTACTTACCCATATGGTTGGTACCAAGAGTGAGTGCGTTACTTACCCATACGGTTGGTACCACGAGTGAATGCGTTACTTACCCATATGGTTGGTACCAAGAGTGAGTGTGTTACTCACCCATATGGTTGGTACCAAGAGTAAGTGCGTTACTCACCCATATGGTTGGTACCAAGAGTGAGTCCATTACTTACCGAAATGGTTGGTACCAAGAGTAAGTGCGTTACTTACCCATACGGTTGGTACCAAGAGTGAGTGCGTTACTTATCCATATGGTTGGTACCAAGAGTGAGTGCGTTACTTACCAATATGGTTGGTACCAAGAGTGAGTGCGTTACTTACACATATGGTTGGGACCAAAAATGGGTGCGTTATTCATCCATATGGCTGGTACCAAGAGTGAGTGCGTGAATTACCCATACGGTTGGTACCAAGAGTGAGTGCGTTACTTACCCATACGGTTGGTACCAAGAGTAAGTGCGTTACTTACCCATATGGTTGGTACCAAGAGTAAGTGCCTTACTTACCCATATAGCTGGTACCAAGAGTGAGTGCGTTAATTACCCATACGGTTGGTACCAAAAGTAAGTGCGTTACTTATCCATACGGTTGGTACCAAGAGTAAGTGCGTTACTTACCCATATGGTTGGTACCAAGAGTAGGTGCGTTACTTACCCATATGGCTGGTACCAAGAGTGAGTGCGTAAATTACCCATACGGTTGGAACCAAGAGTAAGTGCGTTACTTATCCATACGGTTGGTACCAAGAGTAAGTGCGTTACTTACCCATATAGTTGGTACCAAGAGTGAGTGCGTTACTTACCCATACGGTTGGTACCACGAGTGAGTGCGTTACTTACCCATATGGTTGGTACCAAGAGTGAGTGCGTTACTCACCCATATGGTTGGTACCAAGAGTAAGTGCGTTACTCACCCATATGGTTGGTACCAAGAGTGAGTCCATTACTTACCGAAATGGTTGGTACCAAGAGTAAGTGCGTTACTTACCCATACGGTTGGTACCAAGAGTGAGTGCGTTACTTACCCATACGGTTGGTACCAAGAGTAAGTGCGTTACTTACCCATATGGTTGGTACCAAGAGTAAGTGCCTTACTTACCCATATAGCTGGTACCAAGAGTGAGTGCGTTAATTACCCATACGGTTGGTACCAAGATACGGTTGGTACCAAGAGTAAGTGCGTTGCTTACCCATATGGTTGGTACCAACAGTGAGTCCATTACTTACCGAAATGGTTGGTACCAAGAGTAAGTGCGTTACTTACCCATACGATTGGTACCAAGAGTGAGTGCGTTACTTACCCATATGGTTGGTACCAAAATTGAGTGCGTTACTTACCCATATGGTTGGTACCAAGAGTAGATGCGTTACTTACCCATATGGTTGGTACCAAGAGTAAGTGCGTTACTTACCCATATGGTTGGTACCAAGAGTGAATGCGTTACTTACCCATATGGTTGGTACCAAGAGAGAGTGCGTTACTTACTCATACGGTTGGTACCAAGAGTAAGTGCGTTACTTACCCATATGGTTGGTACCAAGAGTGAGTGCATTACTTACCCATATGGTTGGTACCAAGAGTGAGTGCGTTACTTATCCATATGGTTGGTACCAAGACTGAGTGCGTTACTTACCCATATGGTTGGTACCAAGAGTGAGTGCGTTACTTACATATATGGTTGGTACCAAGAATAGGTGCATTATTTATCCATATGGCTGGTACAAAGAGTGAGTGCGTTAATTACCCATACAGTTGGTACCAAGAGTAAGTGCGTTCCTTATCCATATGGTTGGTACCAAGAGTGAGTGCGTTACTTACCCATATGGCTGGTACCAAGAGTGAGTGCGTTAATTACCCATACGGTTGGTACCAAGAGTAAGTGCGTACTTATCCATACGGTTGGTACCAAGAGTAAGTGCGTTACTTACCCATATGGTTGGTTCCAAGAGAGAGTGCGTTACTTACCCATACGGTTGGTACCAAGAGTAAGTCCGTTACTTACCCATATGGTTGGTACCAAGAGTGAGTCCATTACTTACCGATATGGTTGGTACCAAGAGTAAGTGCGTTACTTACCCCTACGGTTGGTACCAAGAGTGAGTGCGTTACTTATCCATATGGTTGGTACCAAGAGTGAGTGCGTTACTTACCCATATTGTTGGTACCAAGAGTGAGTGCGTTAATTACCCAAACGGTTGGTACCAAGAGTAAGTGCGTTTCTTATCCATATGGTTGGTACCAAGAGTAGATGCGTTACTTACCCATATGGTTGGTACCAAGAGTCAGTGCGTTACTTACCCATATGGTTGGTACCAAGAGTGAGTGCATTACTTACCCATATGGTTTGTACCAAGAGAGAGTGCGTTACTTACCCATACGGTTGGTACCAAGAGTAAGTGCGTTACTTACCCATATGGTTGGTACCAAGAGTGAGTGCATTACTTACCCATATGGTTGGTACCAAGAGTGAGTGCGTTACTTACCCATATGGTTGGTACCAAGAGAGAGTGCGTTACTTACCCATACGGTTGGTACCAAGAGTAAGTGCGTTACTTACCCATATGGTTCGTACCAAGAGTGAGTGCATTACTTACCCATACGGTTGGTACCAAGAGAGAGTGCGTTACTTATCCATATGGTTGGTACCAAGAGTGAGTGCGTTACTTACCCATATGGTTGGTACCAAGAGTGAGTGCGTTACTTATACATATGGTTGGTACCAAGAATAGGTGCGTTATTTATCCATATGGCTGGTACCAAGAGTGAGTGCGTTTATTACCCAAACGGTTGGTATCAAGACTAAGTGCGTTCCTTATCTATATGGTTGGTACCAAGAGTGAGTGCGTTACTTACCCATACGGTTGGTACCAAGAGTAAGTGTGTTACTTATCCATACGGTTGGTACCAAGAGAAAGTGCTTTACTTACCCATATGGTTGGTACCAAGAGTGAGTCCGTTACTTACCCATACGGTTGGTACCAAGAGTAAGTGCGTTACTTATCCATACGGTTGGTACCAAGAGTGAGTGCGTTACTTACCCATATGGTTGGTACTAAGAGTGAGTGCATTACTTACCCATATGGTTGGTACCAAGAGTAAGTGCGTTACTTACCCATACGGTTGGTACCAAGAGTGAGTGCGTTACTTATCCATATGGTTGGTACCAAGAGTGAGTGCGTTACTTACCCATATTGTTGGTACCAAGAGTGAGTGCGTTAATTACCCAAACGGTTGGTACCAAGAGTAAGTGCGTTCCTTATCCATATGGTTGGTACCAAGAGTGAGTGCGTTACTTACCCATATGGCTGGTACCAAGAGTGAGTGCGTTAATTACCCATACGGTTGGTACCAAGAGCGAGTGCGTTACTTACCCATATGGTTGGTACCAAGAGTAAGTACGTTACTTTCCCATATGGTTGGTTCCAAGAGTGAGTGCGTTACTTACCCATATGGTTGGTACCAAGAGTGAGTACGTTACTTACCCATATGGTTGGTACCAAGAGTGAGTGCGTTAATTATCCATATGGTTGGTACCAAGAGTAAAGTGCGTTACTTATCCATACAGTTGGTACCAAGTGTAGGTGCGTTACTTACCCATATGGTTGGTACCAAGAGCGAGTGCGTTACTTACCCATATGGTTGGTACCAAGAGCGAGTGCGTTACTTACCCATATGGTTGGTACCAAGTGTAGGTGTGTTACTTACCCATATGGTTGGTACCAAGAGCGAGTGCGTTACTTACCCATACGGTTGGTACCAAGAGTAAGTGCGTTACTTTCCCATATGGTTGGTACCAAGTGTAGGTGCGTTACTTACCCATATGGTTGGTACCAAGAGCGAGTGCGTTACTTACCCATATGGTTGGTACCAAGAGTGAGTCCATTACTTACCGAAATGGTTGGTACCAAGAGTAAGTGCGTTACTTACCTATATGGTTGGTACCAAGAGTGAGTGCGTTACTTATCCATATGGTTGGTACCAAGAGTGAGTGCGTTACTTACCAATATGGTTGGTACCAAGAGTGAGTGCGTTACTTACACATATGGTTGGGACCAAAAATGGGTGCGTTATTCATCCATATGGCTGGTACCAAGAGTGAGTGCGTGAATTACCCATACGGTTGGTACCAAGAGTGAGTGCGTTACTTACCCATACGGTTGGTACCAAGAGTAAGTGCGTTACTTACCCATATGGTTGGTACCAAGAGTAAGTGCCTTACTTACCCATATAGCTGGTACCAAGAGTGAGTGCGTTAATTACCCATACGGTTGGTACCAAAAGTAAGTGCGTTACTTACCCATATGGTTGGTACCAAGAGTAGGTGCGTTACTTACCCATATGGCTGGTACCAAGAGTGAGTGCGTTACTTACACATATGGTTGGGACCAAAAATGGGTGCGTTATTCATCCATATGGCTGGTACCAAGAGTGAGTGCGTGAATTACCCATACGGTTGGTACCAAGAGTGAGTGCGTTACTTACCCATACGGTTGGTACCAAGAGTAAGTGCGTTACTTACCCATATGGTTGGTACCAAGAGTAAGTGCCTTACTTACCCATATAGCTGGTACCAAGAGTGAGTGCGTTAATTACCCATACGGTTGGTACCAAAAGTAAGTGCGTTACTTACCCATATGGTTGGTACCAAGAGTAGGTGCGTTACTTACCCATATGGTTGGTACCAAGAGCGAGTGCGTTACTTACCCATATGGTTGGTACCAAGAGTGGGTCCATTACTTACCGAAATGGTTGGTACCAAGAGTAAGTGCGTTACTTACCTATATGGTTGGTACCAAGAGTGAGTGCGTTACTTATCCATATGGTTGGTACCAAGAGTGAGTGCGTTACTTACCAATATGGTTGGTACCAAGAGTGAGTGCGTTACTTACACATATGGTTGGGACCAAAAATGGGTGCGTTATTCATCCATATGGCTGGTACCAAGAGTGAGTGCGTGAATTACCCATACGGTTGGTACCAAGAGTGAGTGCGTTACTTACCCATACGGTTGGTACCAAGAGTAAGTGCGTTACTTACCCATATGGTTGGTACCAAGAGTAAGTGCCTTACTTACCCATATAGCTGGTACCAAGAGTGAGTGCGTAAATTACCCATACGGTTGGAACCAAGAGTAAGTGCGTTACTTATCCATACGGTTGGTACCAAGAGTAAGTGCGTTTCTTATCCATATGGTTGGTACCAAGAGTAGATGCGTTACTTACCCATATGGTTGGTACCAAGAGTCAGTGCGTTACTTACCCATATGGTTGGTACCAAGAGTGAGTGCATTACTTACCCATATGGTTTGTACCAAGAGAGAGTGCGTTACTTACCCATACGGTTGGTACCAAGAGTAAGTGCGTTACTTACCCATATGGTTGGTACCAAGAGTGAGTGCATTACTTACCCATATGGTTGGTACCAAGAGTGAGTGCGTTACTTACCCATATGGTTGGTACCAAGAGAGAGTGCGTTACTTACCCATATGGTTGGTACCAAGAGTAAGTGCGTTACTTACCCATATGGTTCGTACCAAGAGTGAGTGCATTACTTACCCATACGGTTGGTACCAAGAGAGAGTGCGTTACTTATCCATATGGTTGGTACCAAGAGTGAGTGCGTTACTTACCCATATGGTTGGTACCAAGAGTGAGTGCGTTACTTATACATATGGTTGGTACCAAGAATAGGTGCGTTATTTATCCATATGGCTGGTACCAAGAGTGAGTGCGTTTATTACCCAAACGGTTGGTATCAAGACTAAGTGCGTTCCTTATCTATATGGTTGGTACCAAGAGTGAGTGCGTTACTTACCCATACGGTTGGTACCAAGAGTAAGTGTGTTACTTATCCATACGGTTGGTACCAAGAGAAAGTGCTTTACTTACCCATATGGTTGATACCAAGAGTGAGTCCGTTACTTACCCATACGGTTGGTACCAAGAGTGAGTGCGTTACTTACACATATGGTTGGGACCAAAAATGGGTGCGTTATTCATCCATATGGCTGGTACCAAGAGTGAGTGCGTGAATTACCCATACGGTTGGTACCAAGAGTGAGTGCGTTACTTACCCATACGGTTGGTACCAAGAGTAAGTGCGTTACTTACCCATATGGTTGGTACCAAGAGTAAGTGCCTTACTTACCCATATAGCTGGTACCAAGAGTGAGTGCGTTAATTACCCATACGGTTGGTACCAAAAGTAAGTGCGTTACTTATCCATACGGTTGGTACCAAGAGTAAGTGCGTTACTTACCCATATGGTTGGTACCAAGAGTAGGTGCGTTACTTACCCATATGGCTGGTACCAAGAGTGAGTGCGTAAATTACCCATACGGTTGGAACCAAGAGTAAGTGCGTTACTTATCCATACGGTTGGTACCAAGGGTAAGTGCGTTACTTACCCATATAGTTGGTACCAAGAGTGAGTGCGTTACTTACCCATACGGTTGGTACCACGAGTGAGTGCGTTACTTACCCATATGGTTGGTACCAAGAGTGAGTGCGTTACTCACCCATATGGTTGGTACCAAGAGTAAGTGCGTTACTCACCCATATGGTTGGTACCAAGAGTGAGTCCATTACTTACCGAAATGGTTGGTACCAAGAGTAAGTGCGTTACTTACCCATACGGTTGGTACCAAGAGTGAGTGCGTTACTTACCCATACGGTTGGTACCAAGAGTAAGTGCGTTACTTACCCATATGGTTGGTACCAAGAGTAAGTGCCTTACTTACCCATATAGCTGGTACCAAGAGTGAGTGCGTTAATTACCCATACGGTTGGTACCAAGATACGGTTGGTACCAAGAGTAAGTGCGTTACTTACCCATATGGTTGGTACCAACAGTGAGTCCATTACTTACCGAAATGGTTGGTACCAAGAGTAAGTGCGTTACTTACCCATACGATTGGTACCAAGAGTGAGTGCGTTACTTACCCATATGGTTGGTACCAAAATTGAGTGCGTTACTTACCCATATGGTTGGTACCAAGAGTAGATGCGTTACTTACCCATATGGTTGGTACCAAGAGTAAGTGCGTTACTTACCCATATGGTTGGTACCAAGAGTGAATGCGTTACTTACCCATATGGTTGGTACCAAGAGAGAGTGCGTTACTTACCCATACGGTTGGTACCAAGAGTAAGTGCGTTACTTACCCATATGGTTGGTACCAAGAGTGAGTGCATTACTTACCCATATGGTTGGTACCAAGAGTGAGTGCGTTACTTATCCATATGGTTGGTACCAAGACTGAGTGCGTTACTTACCCATATGGTTGGTACCAAGAGTGAGTGCGTTACTTACATATATGGTTGGTACCAAGAATAGGTGCATTATTTATCCATATGGCTGGTACAAAGAGTGAGTGCGTTAATTACCCATACAGTTGGTACCAAGAGTAAGTGCGTTCCTTATCCATATGGTTGGTACCAAGAGTGAGTGCGTTACTTACCCATATGGCTGGTACCAAGAGTGAGTGCGTTAATTACCCATACGGTTGGTACCAAGAGTAAGTGCGTACTTATCCATACGGTTGGTACCAAGAGTAAGTGCGTTACTTACCCATATGGTTGGTTCCAAGAGAGAGTGCGTTACTTACCCATACGGTTGGTACCAAGAGTAAGTCCGTTACTTACCCATATGGTTGGTACCAAGAGTGAGTCCATTACTTACCGATATGGTTGGTACCAAGAGTAAGTGCGTTACTTACCCCTACGGTTGGTACCAAGAGTGAGTGCGTTACTTATCCATATGGTTGGTACCAAGAGTGAGTGCGTTACTTACCCATATTGTTGGTACCAAGAGTGAGTGCGTTAATTACCCATACGGTTGGTACCAAGAGTAAGTGCGTACTTATCCATACGGTTGGTACCAAGAGTAAGTGCGTTACTTACCCATATGGTTGGTTCCAAGAGAGAGTGCGTTACTTACCCATACGGTTGGTACCAAGAGTAAGTCCGTTACTTACCCATATGGTTGGTACCAAGAGTGAGTCCATTACTTACCGATATGGTTGGTACCAAGAGTAAGTGCGTTACTTACCCCTACGGTTGGTACCAAGAGTGAGTGCGTTACTTATCCATATGGTTGGTACCAAGAGTGAGTGCGTTACTTACCCATATTGTTGGTACCAAGAGTGAGTGCGTTAATTACCCAAACGGTTGGTACCAAGAGTAAGTGCGTTTCTTATCCATATGGTTGGTACCAAGAGTAGATGCGTTACTTACCCATATGGTTGGTACCAAGAGTAAGTGCGTTACTTACCCATATGGTTGGTACCAAGAGTGAGTGCATTACTTACCCATATGGTTTGTACCAAGAGAGAGTGCGTTACTTACCCATACGGTTGGTACCAAGAGTAAGTGCGTTACTTACCCATATGGTTGGTACCAAGAGTGAGTGCATTACTTACCCATATGGTTGGTACCAAGAGTGAGTGCGTTACTTACCCATATGGTTGGTACCAAGAGAGAGTGCGTTACTTACCCATACGGTTGGTACCAAGAGTAAGTGCGTTACTTACCCATATGGTTCGTACCAAGAGTGAGTGCATTACTTACCCATACGGTTGGTACCAAGAGAGAGTGCGTTACTTATCCATATGGTTGGTACCAAGAGTGAGTGCGTTACTTACCCATATGGTTGGTACCAAGAGTGAGTGCGTTACTTATACATATGGTTGGTACCAAGAATAGGTGCGTTATTTATCCATATGGCTGGTACCAAGAGTGAGTGCGTTTATTACCCAAACGGTTGGTATCAAGACTAAGTGCGTTCCTTATCTATATGGTTGGTACCAAGAGTGAGTGCGTTACTTACCCATACGGTTGGTACCAAGAGTAAGTGTGTTACTTATCCATACGGTTGGTACCAAGAGAAAGTGCTTTACTTACCCATATGGTTGGTACCAAGAGTGAGTCCGTTACTTACCCATACGGTTGGTACCAAGAGTAAGTGCGTTACTTATCCATACGGTTGGTACCAAGAGTGAGTGCGTTACTTACCCATATGGTTGGTACTAAGAGTGAGTGCATTACTTACCCATATGGTTGGTACCAAGAGTAAGTGCGTTACTTACCCATACGGTTGGTACCAAGAGTGAGTGCGTTACTTATCCATATGGCTGGTACCAAGAGTGAGTGCGTTACTTACCCATATTGTTGGTACCAAGAGTGAGTGCGTTAATTACCCAAACGGTTGGTACCAAGAGTAAGTGCGTTCCTTATCCATATGGTTGGTACCAAGAGTGAGTGCGTTACTTACCCATATGGCTGGTACCAAGAGTGAGTGCGTTAATTACCCATACGGTTGGTACCAAGAGCGAGTGCGTTACTTACCCATATGGTTGGTACCAAGAGTAAGTACGTTACTTTCCCATATGGTTGGTTCCAAGAGTGAGTGCGTTACTTACCCATATGGTTGGTACCAAGAGTAAGTGCGTTACTTACCCATATGGTTGGTACCAAGAGTGAGTGCATTACTTACCCATATGGTTTGTACCAAGAGAGAGTGCGTTACTTACCCATACGGTTGGTACCAAGAGTAAGTGCGTTACTTACCCATATGGTTGGTACCAAGAGTGAGTGCATTACTTACCCATATGGTTGGTACCAAGAGTGAGTGCGTTACTTACCCATATGGTTGGTACCAAGAGAGAGTGCGTTACTTACCCATACGGTTGGTACCAAGAGTAAGTGCGTTACTTACCCATATGGTTCGTACCAAGAGTGAGTGCATTACTTACCCATACGGTTGGTACCAAGAGAGAGTGCGTTACTTATCCATATGGTTGGTACCAAGAGTGAGTGCGTTACTTACCCATATGGTTGGTACCAAGAGTGAGTGCGTTACTTATACATATGGTTGGTACCAAGAATAGGTGCGTTATTTATCCATATGGCTGGTACCAAGAGTGAGTGCGTTTATTACCCAAACGGTTGGTATCAAGACTAAGTGCGTTCCTTATCTATATGGTTGGTACCAAGAGTGAGTGCGTTACTTACCCATACGGTTGGTACCAAGAGTAAGTGTGTTACTTATCCATACGGTTGGTACCAAGAGAAAGTGCTTTACTTACCCATATGGTTGGTACCAAGAGTGAGTCCGTTACTTACCCATACGGTTGGTACCAAGAGTAAGTGCGTTACTTATCCATACGGTTGGTACCAAGAGTGAGTGCGTTACTTACCCATATGGTTGGTACTAAGAGTGAGTGCATTACTTACCCATATGGTTGGTACCAAGAGTAAGTGCGTTACTTACCCATACGGTTGGTACCAAGAGTGAGTGCGTTACTTATCCATATGGCTGGTACCAAGAGTGAGTGCGTTACTTACCCATATTGTTGGTACCAAGAGTGAGTGCGTTAATTACCCAAACGGTTGGTACCAAGAGTAAGTGCGTTCCTTATCCATATGGTTGGTACCAAGAGTGAGTGCGTTACTTACCCATATGGCTGGTACCAAGAGTGAGTGCGTTAATTACCCATACGGTTGGTACCAAGAGCGAGTGCGTTACTTACCCATATGGTTGGTACCAAGAGTAAGTACGTTACTTTCCCATATGGTTGGTTCCAAGAGTGAGTGCGTTACTTACCCATATGGTTGGTACCAAGAGTGAGTACGTTACTTACCCATATGGTTGGTACCAAGAGTGAGTGCGTTAATTATCCATATGGTTGGTACCAAGAGTAAAGTGCGTTACTTATCCATACAGTTGGTACCAAGTGTAGGTGCGTTACTTACCCATATGGTTGGTACCAAGAGCGAGTGCGTTACTTACCCATATGGTTGGTACCAAGAGCGAGTGCGTTACTTACCCATATGGTTGGTACCAAGTGTAGGTGTGTTACTTACCCATATGGTTGGTACCAAGAGCGAGTGCGTTACTTACCCATACGGTTGGTACCAAGAGTAAGTGCGTTACTTTCCCATATGGTTGGTACCAAGTGTAGGTGCGTTACTTACCCATATGGTTGGTACCAAGAGCGAGTGCGTTACTTACCCATATGGTTGGTACCAAGAGTAAGTACGTTACTTTCCCTTATGGTTGGTACCAAGAGTGAGTGTGTTACTTACCCATATGGTTGGTTCCAAGAGTGAGTGCGTTACTTACCCATATGGTTGGTACCAAGAGTGAGTGCGCTACTTACCCATACGGTTGGTACCAAGAGTAAGTGCTTTACTTTCCCATATGGTTGGTACTAAGTGTAGGTGCGTTACTTATCCATATGGTTGGTACCAAGAGCGAGTGCGTTACTTACCCATATGGTTGGTACCAAGAGTAAGTACGTTACTTTTCCATATGATTGGTACCAAGAGTGAGTGTGTTACTTACCCATATGGTTGGTTCCAAGAGTGAGTGCGTTACTTACCCATATGGTTGGTATCAAGAGTGAGTACCTTACTTACCCATATGGTTGGTACCAAGAGTGAGTGCGTTAATTATCCATATGGTTGGTACCAAGAGTAAGTGCGTTACTTATCCATACAGTTGGTACCAAGTGTAGGTGCGTTACTTACCCATATGGTTGGTACCAAGAGCGAGTGCGTTACTTACCCATATGGTTGGTACCAAGAGCGAGTGCGTTACTTACCCATATGGTTGGTACCAAGTGTAGGTGTGTTACTTACCCATATGGTTGGTACCAAGAGCGAGTGCGTTACTTACCCATATGGTTGGTACCAAGAGTGAGTACGTTACTTTCCCATATGGTTGGTACCAAAAGAGAGTGCGTTACTTACCCATGCGGTTGGTACCAAGAGTAAGTGCGTTACTTTCCCATATGGTTGGTACCAAGAGTGAGTGCGTTAATTATCCATATGGTTGGTACCAAGAGTAAGTGCGTTACTTATCCATACAGTTGGTACCAAGTGTAGGTGCGTTACTTACCCATATGGTTGGTACCAAGAGCGAGTGCGTTACTTACCCATATGCTTGGTACCAAGAGCGAGTGCGTTACTTACCCATATGGTTGGTACCAAGTGTAGGTGTGTTACTTACCCATATGGTTGGTACCAAGAGCGAGTGCGTTACTTACCCATATGGTTGGTACCAAGAGTGCGTACGTTACTTTCCCATATGGTTGGTACCAAGAGAGAGTGCGTTACTTACCCATGCGGTTGGTACCAAGAGTAAGTGCGTTACTTTCCCATATGGTTGGTACCAAGAGTAAGTACGTTACTTTTCCATATGATTGGTACCAAGAGTGAGTGTGTTACTTACCCATATGGTTGGTTCCAAGAGTGAGTGCGTTACTTACCCATATGGTTGGTACCAAGAGTGAGTACGTTACTTACCCATATGGTTGGTACCAAGAGTGAGTGCGTTAATTCTCCATATGGTTGGTACCAAGAGTAAGTGCGTTACTTATCCATACAGTTTGTACCAAGTGTAGGTGCGTTACTTACCCATATGGTTGGTACCAAGAGTGAATGCGTTACTTACCCATATAGTTGGTACCAAGAGAGAGTGCGTTACTTACCCATGCGGTTGGTACCAAGAGTAAGTGCGTTACTTTCCCATATGGTTGGTACCAAGTGTAGGTGCGTTACTTACCCATATGGTTGGTACCAAGAGCGAGTGCGTTACTTACCCATATGGTTGGTACCAAGAGTGAGTCCGTTACTTACCCATACGGTTGGTACCAAGAGTAAGTGCGTTACTTACCCATATGGTTGGTACCAAGTGTAGGTGAGTTACTTACCCATATGGTTGGTACCAAGAGCGAGTGCGTTACTTGCCCATATGGTTGGTACCAAGAGTGAGTACGTTACTTTCCCATATGGTTGGTACCAAGAGTGAGTGTGTTACTTACCCATATGGTTGGTTCCAAGAGTGAGTGCGTTACTTACCCATATGGTTGGTACCAAGAGTGAGTGCGTTAATTATCCATATGGTTGGTACCAAGAGTAAGTGCGTTACTTATCCATACAGTTGGTACCAAGTGTAGGTGCGTTACTTACCCATATGGTTGGTACCAAGAGCGAGTGCGTTACTTACTCATATGGTTGGTACCAAGAGCGAGTGCGTTACTTACCCATATCGTTGGTACCAAGTGTAGGTGTGTTACTTACCCATATGGTTGGTACCAAGAGCGAGTGCGTTACTTACCCATACGGTTGGTACCAAGAGTAAGTGCGTTACTTTCCGATATGGTTGGTACCAAGTGTAGGTGCGTTACTTACCCATATGGTTGGTACCAAGAGTGAGTACGTTACTTACCCATATGGTTGGTACCAAGAGTGAGTGCGTTAATTCTCCATATGGTTGGTACCAAGAGTAAGTGCGTTACTTATCCATACAGTTTGTACCAAGTGTAGGTGCGTTACTTACCCATATGGTTGGTACCAAGAGTGAATGCGTTACTTACCCATATAGTTGGTACCAAGAGAGAGTGCGTTACTTACCCATGCGGTTGGTACCAAGAGTAAGTGCGTTACTTTCCCATATGGTTGGTACCAAGTGTAGGTGCGTTACTTACCCATATGGTTGGTACCAAGAGCGAGTGCGTTACTTACCCATATGGTTGGTACCAAGAGTGAGTCCGTTACTTACCCATACGGTTGGTACCAAGAGTAAGTGCGTTACTTACCCATACGGTTGGTACCAAGAGTGAGTGCGTTACTTATCCATATGGCTGGTACCAAGAGTGAGTGCGTTACTTACCCATATTGTTGGTACCAAGAGTGAGTGCGTTAATTACCCAAACGGTTGGTACCAAGAGTAAGTGCGTTCCTTATCCATATGGTTGGTACCAAGAGTGAGTGCGTTACTTACCCATATGGCTGGTACCAAGAGTGAGTGCGTTAATTACCCATACGGTTGGTACCAAGAGCGAGTGCGTTACTTACCCATATGGTTGGTACCAAGAGTAAGTACGTTACTTTCCCATATGGTTGGTTCCAAGAGTGAGTGCGTTACTTACCCATATGGTTGGTACCAAGAGTGAGTACGTTACTTACCCATATGGTTGGTACCAAGAGTGAGTGCGTTAATTATCCATATGGTTGGTACCAAGAGTAAAGTGCGTTACTTATCCATACAGTTGGTACCAAGTGTAGGTGCGTTACTTACCCATATGGTTGGTACCAAGAGCGAGTGCGTTACTTACCCATATGGTTGGTACCAAGAGCGAGTGCGTTACTTACCCATATGGTTGGTACCAAGTGTAGGTGTGTTACTTACCCATATGGTTGGTACCAAGAGCGAGTGCGTTACTTACCCATACGGTTGGTACCAAGAGTAAGTGCGTTACTTTCCCATATGGTTGGTACCAAGTGTAGGTGCGTTACTTACCCATATGGTTGGTACCAAGAGCGAGTGCGTTACTTACCCATATGGTTGGTACCAAGAGTAAGTACGTTACTTTCCCTTATGGTTGGTACCAAGAGTGAGTGTGTTACTTACCCATATGGTTGGTTCCAAGAGTGAGTGCGTTACTTACCCATATGGTTGGTACCAAGAGTGAGTGCGCTACTTACCCATACGGTTGGTACCAAGAGTAAGTGCTTTACTTTCCCATATGGTTGGTACTAAGTGTAGGTGCGTTACTTATCCATATGGTTGGTACCAAGAGCGAGTGCGTTACTTACCCATATGGTTGGTACCAAGAGTAAGTACGTTACTTTTCCATATGATTGGTACCAAGAGTGAGTGTGTTACTTACCCATATGGTTGGTTCCAAGAGTGAGTGCGTTACTTACCCATATGGTTGGTATCAAGAGTGAGTACCTTACTTACCCATATGGTTGGTACCAAGAGTGAGTGCGTTAATTATCCATATGGTTGGTACCAAGAGTAAGTGCGTTACTTATCCATACAGTTGGTACCAAGTGTAGGTGCGTTACTTACCCATATGGTTGGTACCAAGAGCGAGTGCGTTACTTACCCATATGGTTGGTACCAAGAGCGAGTGCGTTACTTACCCATATGGTTGGTACCAAGTGTAGGTGTGTTACTTACCCATATGGTTGGTACCAAGAGCGAGTGCGTTACTTACCCATATGGTTGGTACCAAGAGTGAGTACGTTACTTTCCCATATGGTTGGTACCAAAAGAGAGTGCGTTACTTACCCATGCGGTTGGTACCAAGAGTAAGTGCGTTACTTTCCCATATGGTTGGTACCAAGAGTGAGTGCGTTAATTATCCATATGGTTGGTACCAAGAGTAAGTGCGTTACTTATCCATACAGTTGGTACCAAGTGTAGGTGCGTTACTTACCCATATGGTTGGTACCAAGAGCGAGTGCGTTACTTACCCATATGCTTGGTACCAAGAGCGAGTGCGTTACTTACCCATATGGTTGGTACCAAGTGTAGGTGTGTTACTTACCCATATGGTTGGTACCAAGAGCGAGTGCGTTACTTACCCATATGGTTGGTACCAAGAGTGCGTACGTTACTTTCCCATATGGTTGGTACCAAGAGAGAGTGCGTTACTTACCCATGCGGTTGGTACCAAGAGTAAGTGCGTTACTTTCCCATATGGTTGGTACCAAGAGTAAGTACGTTACTTTTCCATATGATTGGTACCAAGAGTGAGTGTGTTACTTACCCATATGGTTGGTTCCAAGAGTGAGTGCGTTACTTACCCATATGGTTGGTACCAAGAGTGAGTACGTTACTTATCCATATGGTTGGTACCAAGAGTGAGTGCGTTAATTCTCCATATGGTTGGTACCAAGAGTAAGTGCGTTACTTATCCATACAGTTTGTACCAAGTGTAGGTGCGTTACTTACCCATATGGTTGGTACCAAGAGTGAATGCGTTACTTACCCATATAGTTGGTACCAAGAGAGAGTGCGTTACTTACCCATGCGGTTGGTACCAAGAGTAAGTGCGTTACTTTCCCATATGGTTGGTACCAAGTGTAGGTGCGTTACTTACCCATATGGTTGGTACCAAGAGCGAGTGCGTTACTTACCCATATGGTTGGTACCAAGAGTGAGTCCGTTACTTACCCATACGGTTGGTACCAAGAGTAAGTGCGTTACTTACCCATATGGTTGGTACCAAGTGTAGGTGAGTTACTTACCCATATGGTTGGTACCAAGAGCGAGTGCGTTACTTGCCCATATGGTTGGTACCAAGAGTGAGTACGTTACTTTCCCATATGGTTGGTACCAAGAGTGAGTGTGTTACTTACCCATATGGTTGGTTCCAAGAGTGAGTGCGTTACTTACCCATATGGTTGGTACCAAGAGTGAGTGCGTTAATTATCCATATGGTTGGTACCAAGAGTAAGTGCGTTACTTATCCATACAGTTGGTACCAAGTGTAGGTGCGTTACTTACCCATATGGTTGGTACCAAGAGCGAGTGCGTTACTTACTCATATGGTTGGTACCAAGAGCGAGTGCGTTACTTACCCATATCGTTGGTACCAAGTGTAGGTGTGTTACTTACCCATATGGTTGGTACCAAGAGCGAGTGCGTTACTTACCCATATGGTTGGTACCAAGAGTGCGTACGTTACTTTCCCATATGGTTGGTACCAAGAGTGAATGCGTTACTTACCCATATGGTTGGTACCAAGAGAGAGTGCGTTACTTACCCATATGGTTGGTACCAAGAGTGAGTGCATTACTTACCCATATGGTTGGTACCAAGAGTAAGTGCATTACTTACCCATACGGTTGGTACCAAGAGTGAGTCCGTTACTTATCCATATGGTTGGTACCAAGAGTAAGTACGTTACTTACCCATATGGTTGGTACCAAGAGTAAGTGCGTTACTTACACATATGGTTGGTACCAAGAATAGGTGCGTTATTTATCCATACAGCTGGTACCAAGAGTGAGTGCGTTAGTTACCGATACGGTTGGTACCAAGAGTAAGTGCGTTACATATCCATACGGTTGGTACCAAGACTAAGTGCGTTACTTACCCATATGGTTGGTACCAAGAGTGAGTGCCTTACTTACCCATACGGTTGGTACCAAGAATAAGTGCGTTACTTACCCATATGGCTGGTTCCAAGAGTGAGTGCGTTAATTACCCATACGGTTGGTACCAAGAGTAAGTGCGTTACTTTCCCATATGGTTGGTACCAAGAGTAAGTACGTTACTTTTCCATATGATTGGTACCAAGAGTGAGTGTGTTACTTACCCATATGGTTGGTACCAAGAGTGAGTGCGTTAATTATCCATATGGTTGGTACCAAAAGTAAGTGCGTTACTTATCCATACGGTTGGTACCAAGAGTAAGTGCGTTACTTACCCATATGGTTGGTACCAAAAATGAGTGCGTTACTTACCCATACGGTTGGTACCAAGAGTAAGTGCGTTACTTACCCATATGGTTGGTACCAAGTGTAGGTGCGTTACTTACCCATATGGCTGGTACCAAGACTGAGTGCGTTAATTACCCATACGGTTGGTTCCAAGAGTAAGTGCGTTACTTATCCATACGGTTGGTACCAAGAGTAAGTGCGTTACTTACCCATATGGTTGGTACCAAGAGTAGGTGCGTTACTTACCCATATGGCTTGTACCAAGAGTGAGTACGTTAATTACCCATACGGTTGGTACCAAGAGTAAGTGCGTTACTTACCCATATGGTACCAAGAGTAGGTGCGTTACTTACCCATATGGCTTGTACCAAGAGTGAGTACGTTAATTACCGATACGGTTGGTACCAAGAGTAAGTGCGTTACTTATACATACGGTTGGTACCAAGAGTAAGTGCGTTACTTACCCATATGGTTGGTACCAAGAGTGAGTGCGTTACTTACCCATACGGTTGGTACCAAGAGAGAGTGCGTTACTTACCCATATGGTTGGTACCAAGAGTGAGTCCATTACTTACCGATATGGTTGGTACCAAGAGTAAGTGCGTTACTTACCCATACGGTTGGTACTAAGAGTGAGTGCGTTAGTTATCCATATGGTTGGTACCAAGAGTAAGTACGTTACTTACCCATATGGTTGGTACCAAGAGTGAGTGCGTTAATTACCCATACGGTTGGTACCAAGAGTAATTGCGTTACTTATCCATACGGTTGGTACCAAGAGAAAGTGCTTTACTTACCCATATGGTTGGTACCAAGAGTGAGTGCCTTACTTACCCATATGGTTGGTACCAAGAGTGAGTGCATTACTTACCCATACGGTGCGTTACTTGTCAAACTTATATCTGATATGGTCTATTTAGGCTGTAGTGGGGTAGCTCTTAGTGGGTACAACACTTATGTGTTTTCTATATGTACCCATCTCATTTCTAGTTCATTCATTCTTTCGTCTATCATTCTCACATGGTATAGAGCTAGTTTCGAGATTTTTTAAAAAGGGCCCACCACTGAAATTTCTCCCCTGCCTACTTGCCGCGCGCTTCGCGCCTTCCCTTCGAGGCCCGTCACGGCCCATGCGCCCGCCCTTAGAGCCTGCGCTTGCCCCGTAAGGCCCCTTAAGGCCTCGTTAGGCCCCGTAAGGCCCCTTTAGGCCCCGTTTAGGGCGCGGTTTAAGGCCCCGTCAGGCCCCGTTCGGCCCCGTTTAAGGCCCCGTTAGGCCCCGACAGGCCCCGTTAGAGGCCCCGTACGGCCCCGTCAGGCCTCGTTAGAGGCCCCGTACGGCCCCGTCAGGCCCCATTTGGCCCCGTTTAAGGCCCCGTAAGGCCCGTCAGGCCACGTTAGAGGCCCCGTCAGGCTCCTTCAGGCCCAGTTAGAGGCCCCGTAAGGCCTCGTTAGAGGCCCCGTAAGGCCCGTCAGGCCCCGTTATAGGCCCCGTCAGGCCCCGTTATAGGCCCTGCACGGCCCCGTTATCGGCCCCGTAGGGCCCCGTTATAGGCCCCGTCAGGCCCCGTTATAGACCCCTTCAGGCCCCGTTATAGGCCCCGTTCGGCCCCGTCAGGCCCCATTTGGCCCCGTTTCAGGCCCCGTAAGGCCCGTCAGGCCCCGTTATAGGCCCCGTACGGCCCTGTACGGCCCCGTTATAGGCCCCGTCAGGCCCCGTTATAGGCCCCGTCAGGTCCTAAAAACAGAACCTGTTTTGTCTTTGCCCAACCAGCCAAATGCTGGTTCCGCTGGTTTCCCCTGACCCTGTAGCATGCAGATACAGACAAACAACATCCAACCTTCACCTAAATTGTACCCCTATAGTGCCTGCCCTGCTACACTATAGTCAACCAAACAAAACAGTACAAGTTCGAGTTGGATAGAACTGAATCTGCGCACTCAATTCAACCGAACTGCAAAGCTTCCATCTTGGGTTCCTTTGCGAGCTCGTCCTTTCTGCTTGCTTGCACTGTTCATAGCGCGTACAATGTTGTGCCGAAGCGCACATTGCGCGAGTACCTGCAAATGCATCAAGCGAAAATTGCGAAAACAAACAAACACACGAACATTCCATTCACACCCAAATGCATTCGCACACGCATACTCGTACAAACAGACGGCAGGATGTCGTGCAATGTGAATTTGCACCCAACACACTCCCCCTCAGCCTGCCGGCTGCATTCCACATCATTCCATGCTAGTTCATGCTCATTCCACTCATGCGCACACAACGCCAATGAGGCTCATCCGCAAGCCTCTTGGTGAGGAAGTCCGCTGGCTGCTGGTGAGTCTTGATATAGATTGGATTCACGGTCCCCCTCTTCACCTCCTTACGCAGCCAGTGCCACTTGATACGCATGTGCTTGTTCAACCCATGAAGCACTGCGTTCCTGGCCATCCCAAGAGCCCCCTTGCTATCACAAAACAGCGGCGTAGCAACCTTTTGTTCCTGGCCAATCTCCTCTAACAGCCTCCTCAGCCAAATCACCTCCTTCACCCCATGGAACATTGCCATGTACTCTGATTCAACAGAGGAGAGTGCCGTCTCCGTCTGCTTCTTGGACCTCCAACTAACAGGTCCTCCCCCAACTACGCAGATGTATCCTCCCACAGATGAGGAATCGTCCTTCTCAGAAGCCCACGTAGCATCGGTAAAGCAAGTGAGAAACAGCTTGCCTTCTCCAAGCCGCTCCCCCTTCTCTTTCAGCACCTCAACCCCTTTCTGCTTCACCTGTGCAGATGCGGAGTATTGAACTCCAATGCTTGGGTGAGAGTTCAGGTACTTCACCACACGCTCAGCTGCATCCACCTGCTCCTCTGATGGATTCTGCACCACCCTAGCCAGCTGCCCAACCGAGAAAGAGATGTCGGGCCTTGTGTGAACTGCTGCATACAAGAGGCTGCCCACCAAGGACTGAAATTGCTGCTGCTCCTCGGCTTCAACCCCTTCATCCCCTGCTGCCTTCACAAGCTTGAATTCTGCTGGCAGGGGAGTTGCAACCTTGCGCTCATTCTCAATCCCATACTTCTCCCCCAGCTCCTTGATGAACTTCTCCTGGTGCAGCTTCAACCACCTGTGATCCAGATCCCTCTCCACGTGCATCCCGAGATAGTACTTTACCTCCCCAAGGGTCTTGCACTTGAAGTTTTTCATCAGCTGCTGCTGCACGTTCTGGATCTCCTTCATGCTGCTGCTGAAGAGAAGAATGTCGTCCACGTAGACCAGAAACAGCACCAGCTTCTCCCCCTCCCCCTTTAGAAAGAGGCTCTCATCACAGCTGCTGGTCCTGAATCCCATCTCCTCTAAAACAGCTGCCAACTTCTGGTACCAGCAGCGTGGCGCCTGCTTCAAGCCGTAGATGGACTTTTTCAGCTTGCACACCCTGCCCGTACCATCCTCATACCAAGGTGGCTGCGTCATGTACACATCCTCCTCTAAAATCCCATTGAGGAATGCCGTTGATATATCCATCTGAATGATGGATTTCCCACTAACGGCTGCATCTGCCAACAAGACACGGAGGGTAGGGGGTTTGGCAGTGGGAGCAAAGATCTCATTGAAGTCCTGCTTCTCCTTCTGCATAAACCCCTTAGCCACCAGCCTACTCTTGTAGATGGTGACCTGTCCCTTGTCATCGGTCTTGATCCTTAGCACCCACTTGCACTGTACAGCTTTCTTCCCCTCAGGCAGCACCACCAGATCCCATGTCCCATTCTCTAACAGGCTTTGGTACTCAGCATCCCTAGAAACCAGCCACTTCTCCCTATCTGGTCCAGCTAATGCCTCCTCCATGCTTGCTGGTTCCTCTGGTGCAGGGGCAAGAAAACAGTAGGCAGGTTCATCCTCCTCATCCGGGTCATATCCATGCGGTAGAATCAGCAATGCCTCCTCATTCCCAAGCTGCTGCTCTGCTACATCAGCTCCTGCAGTCAGCTTCATAGTGGCCATACGGGTATGTCCTGGCCTGGAGACGGGTGTCTCCCATCCCCTCATAACGACACCCTTCGGCTTCCTCCTTGATGGTAGCGCAGGAACCTTAGATTTTCCCTGCTGCTGTTCTCCTCCCTCAGATCCAGCAGCTTCCTTGGTGCTACCACTAGTCTCCACATCATCTCCTCCACCAGCAGGTGCCTCCTGCACCTTCTCTCCATCACCACCCTCTGCAGCTGCCTCCTCCCCCTCCTCCCACACACTAGGAGTCAGGTCCAGCTGCATGGTGATCTGCTCCATCTGCTCGGATACCTTGGTCTCCGGCTGTTTCTTCCAGCCCCCATACATCATGCCCTCAACAAACTTCACATCCCTGCTGTCAAACAACACACCCTTGGATGGTTCCCACAGCAGCCATCCCTTGCTCTCAGCAGCCAGCCCCAAATGCACACACCAGATTGCACTCGCCCCCAACTTACTTCGATACTTCTTGGGGACGTGGGCGACTGCCATGCAACCAAACACCCTCAGCATGTCCACCGGCGGCTTCCTCCCAAGCCACCTCTCCAGCGGCACCCACGATTCATTACCAACCTTAGTGAGCACCCTGTTCCTAGCCACGGTAGCGTGCCGGACAGCATGGGGCCACATGGAATTGCCCACCCCTGATTCTATGAGCAGCGCCCTAGCTGTCTCCAGAATGGTCCGGTTCGCCCGTTCTGCTACACCGTTGGACTGCGGAGAATAAGCTGTGGTCAGCTCCCTCTGAATGCCCTGCTTCTTGAGCCAGGCCGTCGTTTCAGCTCCAAGGAACTCACCACCCCGGTCTGTCCTAATCCGCTTCACTACACACTCCGCTTGCTTCTCAACGAATGGCAGCCAATCTTCCTTAATCGTAGAGACGGCGTGGCCCTTTTGCTTTAGCGGATACGCCCACATGAGTCTGCTCCAATCATCCACAATGGTTAGGAAATACCGCTCCCCCTTGTGCCCTTGCACCGGCAGCGGCCCCACCAGGTCCATGTGAACCAGCTCCAAAGGCTTCTTGCTCCTGCCAGTCACGCTATGAAAAGGGAAACGAGTGAATTTTGAGAGCAAACAGATTTCACAGTTGTCATCGGGTGGCTGTCCGTTCAGCTTCAAACCCTTGACTGCTCCATCCTTCTCTAACTGCTTCAATAAGGGCATTGCCACATGCCCCAAGCGTCGGTGTGCCGTTGCCCAATCTGTCTCCCCAGATCTGGCCGACACCTTCACACCAACCCCTCCAACGGCGTTGCACTCCCCCTGGGATGCAGACCCCTCTCCAGCCTGCCCCCCACCGTGCCACGCCAACGCCGGCAGCTGCCACATGGATCTGTACACATCCTTGCTCTCGTGCAGATCCCAAAGCACCCGATTGCCCAGCTGCCCCTTATACGTGCGTGCCCCATCCGTGCTAGTGCTCACCCCAGCCTTGGCAAGCTTACGGAGGGAGATGAGGTTGGCCTTGAGATCAGGAACGAGGAGAACGTCGTGCAGCACCACCGGCTTGCCATCCGCTCCCTTGAATGCAGCTCGTCCCGCACCAGCCACCTTCAGCGCGTGTCCAGAGGCAGAGCACACCTCATTGATCGGTGCAGCTCGTACGTCATCAAGCAGCTCCTTGCGCGGCGTCATCGTCCAAGCAGCGCCCGTGTCCAACACCCAATAGTCAAGGGGATGCAGCTCTGCTCCAACCTTGGCAGAGGCGTCTCCTTGCTCCCCCTTCTCTCCAATATGGAAGAACTGGCCTGCGGTGCGCTCCTTCTTCTTCTCTGCACCGCCGTTGCTCTTCGGGTTGTTGTCGGACGAATCGGCGACCATGTTCGCGCCGTTTTTCTGGTTCCTCCGCGCGCCGCCATCCTGGTGACGATTCTGGGGGGTCCATCCATCGGGTTTCTTATAGCACAAAAACCAGGGGTGCCCCTCCTTCTCACAATACCAGCAACTCCCTTTCATTTTGCCACCAGCACCCGACTTGCCCCCACGTCCAGATTTCGCACCGCGACCCCAACCGGTACCTCCTTGTTGGTCGTTGGAGTCGTCGTCCTTCTTTGCACCGCGTCCAGCACCACCGAAGCCACGTCCTCTGCCACGTCGGCTCCCTTGCATCCCGTAGCCGCTGCTGCCGTCGTCTCCACCCCTCAGTTGGCGGCGACGGAAGTCCTCCTCCAGAATCTTCGTCCGCACCCACTCGAGCGTCCACAAGCTCTGGTTCTGCGGCAGGCTCAATCCGCTCGTGAATTGAAGCCACGATTCCGGCAGCAGCGATAGCATCTTCAAGCACTTGGTCTGCTCTGGGTAGGTGATTCCCGCGGTCGCCAACTTCGCGTAGAGGTCGCGCATTTTGTCCAAAACAGGTTGCACCGGCTCTCCCTCGCTCAAACGCAATGCGGACAGCTCCCTCTCCAGCATCAACGTTGCGACAACGCAGGTCGGGGCGTGCAGCTCCTTCAACACGGTCCACGCCTTCGGACCGCAATCAACCTCCGGCAGCAGGTGCATGACGTGGTGGCGCTGGTTCAGCTCCAAACTCTGCGACATCAAGTAGTAGCCAGCCGAGGCGCGCTCGTCCCAATCTTCCTGCAGCGCGGGGTCACTCGGTCTAGGCTCCTCCCCAATCATTAGTTTCAACAAACCGATCTGACGGAAATAAAGTTGCATTTTCCATGCCCAATCATCATAGCCCTCACCATTGAACTTCTCGACGGTGAAGTTTTTCAGCACCTCCTTGATCAGCGAGCCCTGGTTTGTTCGCGCTCCCCTTGGCGCCGAAACACCAGAATCCTGGCTGCCGCTATGATCTTGGGCTGAAGATTCACCAGCTCCCGCCGAGGTATTTCCCGCCATAGCTACCTATAACGAGGATCACTATAACGTAGCTCTGATACCAGCTTGTTGGTGTAAGGGCCTAATAAACTCAGGCTATTAAGACGTTATCCAACTTAAAACCACTCCTCGGGGTCACCTCCAAGGGTCCCTGGGTGCTTGGTACAAGACCAGCCCCTATCCTCGGGTCCGAGTTTGTAGAGAGAGGGATCAAGAGGGACTTAGTCAAAACAGCAAGAGTACCTTGAATGTCGCGCAGCGTGTCGTGCAGACCGTCGATCGGATTAAGCTGAGAAGTCGTTATATCGAAGCTCACTCTAAGAGCTTTCAAAAGAGCCAAGTTGCCTCGCGAAAAGTTCTGCCATTGCAGAGTTACGGCTCGGACAGCGTTTGCCTAGCGTTGGAGTGCTAGCGTACTAGCGTTGACTCGGTAGCATTCTGCCGTCGAATCGCGTGGATACGAAATTCCAGCAAGGAAGGAATTCGCTTGAATCAATTTTAATATTATTCAGGTACAAACAGAGAAGGAATATATAGTTCTAGCTAACAAGGACCTTGGGAATCAACCTGGGAACAACCAGGGATGATCCCAAATAATTCCAAGCAACAGAACCAACCTGGCTGGACAAAACAGCAGGTGGTAGGTTGGTAAACAACCTCTGGTTCTGTTTTTCCAACCTGGGAAAACAACAACCAGGTTCAGGTCCTAAAAACAGAACCTGTTTTGTCTTTGCCCAACCAGCCAAATGCTGGTTCCGCTGGTTTCCCCTGGCCCTGTAGCATGCAGATACAGACAAACAACATCCAACCTTCACCTAAATTGTACCCCTATAGTGCCTGCCCTGCTACACTATAGTCAACCAAACAAAACAGTACAAGTTCGAGTTGGATAGAACTGAATCTGCGCACTCAATTCAACCGAACTGCAAAGCTTCCATCTTGGGTTCCTTTGCGAGCTCGTCCTTTCTGCTTGCACTGTTCATAGCGCGTACAACGTTGTGCCGAAGCGCACATTGCGCGAGTAACTGCAAATGCATCAAGCGAAAATTGCGAAAATAAACAAACACACGAACATTCCATTCACACCCAAATGCATTCGCACACGCATACTCGTACAAACAGACGGCAGGATGTCGTGCAATGTGAATTTGCACCCAACACACTCCCCCTCAGCCTGCCGGCTGCATTCCACATCATTCCATGCTAGTTCATGCTCATTCCACTCATGCGCACACAACGCCAATGAGGCTCATCCGCAAGCCTCTTGGTGAGGAAGTCCGCTGGCTGCTGGTGAGTCTTGATATAGATTGGATTCACGGTCCCCCTCTTCACCTCCTTACGCAGCCAGTGCCACTTGATACGCATGTGCTTGTTCAACCCATGAAGCACTGCGTTCCTGGCCATCCCAAGAGCCCCCTTGCTATCACAAAACAGCGGCGTAGCAACCTTTTGTTCCTGGCCAATCTCCTCTAACAGCCTCCTCAGCCAAATCACCTCCTTCACCCCATGGAACATTGCCATGTACTCTGATTCAACAGAGGAGAGTGCCGTCTCCGTCTGCTTCTTGGACCTCCAACTAACAGGTCCTCCCCCAACTACGCAGATGTATCCTCCCACAGATGAGGAATCGTCCTTCTCAGAAGCCCACGTAGCATCGGTAAAGCAAGTGAGAAACAGCTTGCCTTCTCCAAGCCGCTCCCCCTTCTCTTTCAGCACCTCAACCCCTTTCTGCTTCACCTGTGCAGATGCGGAGTATTGAACTCCAATGCTTGGGTGAGAGTTCAGGTACTTCACCACACGCTCAGCTGCATCCACCTGCTCCTCTGATGGATTCTGCACCACCCTAGCCAGCTGCCCAACCGAGAAAGAGATGTCGGGCCTTGTGTGAACTGCTGCATACAAGAGGCTGCCCACCAAGGACTGAAATTGCTGCTGCTCCTCGGCTTCAACCCCTTCATCCTCTGCTGCCTTCACAAGCTTGAATTCTGCTGGCAGGGGAGTTGCAACCTTGCGCTCATTCTGGATCCCATACTTCTCCCCCAGCTCCTTGATGAACTTCTCCTGGTGCAGCTTCAACCACCTGTGATCCAGATCCCTCTCCACGTGCATCCCGAGATAGTACTTTACCTCCCCAAGGGTCTTGCACTTGAAGTTTTTCATCAGCTGCTGCTGCACGTTCTGGATCTCCTTCATGCTGCTGCTGAAGAGAAGAATGTCGTCCACGTAGACCAGAAACAGCACCAGCTTCTCCCCCTCCCCCTTTAGAAAGAGGCTCTCATCACAGCTGCTGGTCCTGAATCCCATCTCCTCTAAAACAGCTGCCAACTTCTGGTACCAGCAGCGTGGTGCCTGCTTCAAGCCGTAGATGGACTTTTTCAGCTTGCACACCCTGCCCGTACCATCCTCATACCCAGGTGGCTGCGTCATGTACACATCCTCCTCTAAAATCCCATTGAGGAATGCCGTTGATATATCCATCTGAATGATGGATTTCCCACTAACGGCTGCACCTGCCAACAAGACACGGAGGGTAGGGGGTTTGGCAGTGGGAGCAAAGATCTCATTGAAGTCCTGCTTCTCCTTCTGCATAAACCCCTTAGCCACCAGCCTACTCTTGTAGATGGTGACCTGTCCCTTGTCATCGGTCTTGATCCTTAGCACCCACTTGCACTGTACAGCTTTCTTCCCCTCAGGCAGCACCACCAGATCCCATGTCCCATTCTCTAACAGGCTTTGGTACTCAGCATCCCTAGAAACCAGCCACTTCTCCCTATCTGGTCCAGCTAATGCCTCCTCCATGCTTGCTGGTTCCTCTGGTGCAGGGGCAATAAAACAGTAGGCAGGTTCATCCTCCTCATCCGGGTCATATCCATGCGGTAGAATCAGCAATGCCTCCTCATTCCCAAGCTGCTGCTCTGCTACATCAGCTCCTGCAGTCAGCTTCATAGTGGCCATACGGGTACGTCCTGGCCTGGAGACGGGTGTCTCCCATCCCCTCATAACGACACCCTCCTGACGCTGTTGAGCTTCCTCGTTGGCATGATCTGCTTCTGCAGAATGTGCCTATCTTTGATCTAGATTTTGATGCTATCCTTGCTGCCATGTATGCTCTTGCTGATATTACTGAGGGTGACTGTTACCTGCGTGTCCCGCGCGACCCGGGCACTGTGGCTGCTGCTCTAGGTGCTAGTGCGGCTGCTGCTCTAGGTGCTAGTGCGTCTGCTGCTCCAGGTGCTGGTACGTCTCCTCCCTCTGGTACTGCACCTAATGAGTCCTTTCACACTTTCACACTTGATTCTGGTGCTTCGCGCTCTTTCTTTAGAGACAGCACCACGCTCACGCCGCTCCGTCGGCCTGTTGCGGTCTCCCTTGCTGACCCCTCCGGGGGACCAGTCCTTGCACACTCCTCCACGGTTCTACCGTGTCCTGCGGCCCCGTCGGGCTTGCTGTCGGGACTCCACCTCCCCTCGTTCTCTACGAACTTGGTGAGTGGAGCTGACCTCCAGGACGCGTGGGTTGACCAGTTCACCCCTGGAGGTCAGCGTGTGACCCACTGCACTTGCTCTCGGACGTGCCGCCACCTGGCCACGTTCACCCGTCGGCCAGGGTCGAGTCTGTACACACTGACTACTGCGCCTCCTCCGGTCCCTGCGTCTGGTCAGGTAGCTGCGTCCAGGTCTAGTCCTGCGTCTGCCCCCTGCTCGTGTCGTCCTCTGGCGCACGAGACTCTCCTCTGGCACCACCGCCTTGGTCACCCCTCCCTGCCTCGTCTTCGAGGTATGGCCTCCCGTGCTCTTGTCTCTGGACTCCCCAGGTCCCTCCCTCCCCTTCCTCCGGGGCCTGCCCCCACCTGTGTTCCTTGTGTCGAGGGCCGGCAGCGCGCCGCTCCTCACTCCTCCTTGTTTCCTACGACTGAGGCCCCTCTGCAGACTCTTCACATGGACGTGTGGGGCCCAGCCCGCGTTCGTGGACAGGGTCACGAGCGTTACTTCCTGCTGGTCGTTGACGACTACTCGCGTTACACCACAGTCTTCTCCTTGCGCAGCAAGGGTGAGGTCACTGAGGTGTTGATCGACTGGATCCGCGGTGCTCGTCGCCAGCTTAGTGAGAGTTTCGGCTCCGACCTTCCTGTTTTGCGTCTGCACTCAGACAGAGGCGGGGAGTTTTCCTCCGACCTTCTGAGAGCCTTCTGTCGTTTGGAGGGCATCCGCCAGACGTTCACGCTTCCGGCCTCCCCGCAGCAAAATGGGATTTCTGAGCGCCGCATTGGCATGGTCATGGATGTTGCTCGTACGTCCATGATCCATGCCGCTGCTCCCCACTTTTTGTGGCCGTTCGCGGTTCAGTACGCTGCGCATCAGATCAACCTTCAGCCTCGTGTCTCCTTGCCGGAGACCACACCTACTCTGCGGTGGACGGGGAAGGTTGGCGATGCGTCCTCGTTCCGTGTCTGGGGATCTCGAGCTTTTGTCCGCGATACTACAGCGGACAAGCTGTCCTCCCGTGCCGTTCCCTGTGTCTTCCTTGGCTTCCCTCCTGACGCACCCGGGTGGCAGTTCTACCACCCCAGCTCGCGTCGTGTTCTGTCCTCTCAAGACGTCACGTTTGACGAGTCGGTGTCGTACTACCGTCTCTTTCCCTACCGCACTGCCTCTCCCCCTCCCCCGCCGCTCTTCCTTGCCCTAGGTACTCCTCCGGTAGACCCCCTCCCCCCCCAGGGTCCTGCCCCCTCAGGTGTGTCCCAGGTAGACCCTGCCGAACCGGTCGAGGTAGCTGTCGACTCCGGTGCTGCTAGGGGTGCTGACCCTGCGGGTGCGGGGACTGGGGGTGCTGAGACTGGGGCTGCTGAGTCTGGGGGTGCTGAGACTGGACGTGCTGAGCCTGGGGGTGTGGCGCCTGAGGGTACTGTGTCTGGAGGTGCTGAGCCTGCGCGTGTTGAGTCTGGAGGTGCTCTGGGTGTCCCGTCGCGGCGGGAGCCCCTCTCTCCACAGCGGCTTCGTGAGTGGTACTCTCGGCGCTGTCGGGTTGCTGCTGGAGGTGCTGCTGGTGCGGGTGCTGCTGGAGGTGCTGGCGCTGCTGGAGGTGGTGCTGGTGCTGGAGCTGCTGGAGGTGCTGCTGGTGCTGGAGCTGCTGGAGGTGCTGCTGGTGCTGGAGGTGCTACTGGAGCTACTGGAGGTGCTGGCACTGCTGAAAGGTGGTGCTGGTGCTGGAGCTGCTGGAGCTGCTGGAGGTGCTGGTGCTGCTGGAGGTGGTGCTGGTGCTGGAGCTACAGGAGGTGCTGCTGGTGCTGGAGCTGCTGGAGGTGCTGCTAGGACTGGAGACCCTGAGGCTGAGGGTACCGGTTCTGTCTCTGCTGTTTCTCGAGGCGCTGCGCGGCCGCGGCCGTACTACGTTCCGCTTCTTCAGCAGGTTCTTGGCTCCCCACCTTCTCCTGGTCCTCCTCCTCCTCCCCTGAGTCCACCGCCTGTCCCGTCTCAGTCGCAGTTACAGCCGGCCTCTCTGCTGCCTGGTCCTTCTCCTTACTCTGGTCCGACTAGAGGTCTTACGGAGCGTCGTGAGCCTGAGTCGCGTCCTGTGTCGCCTGCGTCTCGTTCTACGTCGCCTGTCCGTTCTGTTCGCGCTGGTCGTGTTTCGCGTCCGCGTCTTCCTCCTGTCCCTGGCACTCACTCTATGACTCTGCGTCCTTCCACTGCTCCACATCGTGTCCCTCTGCCCTCTCCTCCTGCGTCCTCTCTTCCTGACGGTCCGGACCCGGAGTCTGACTCCCTTCGTGCTGCTAGTCCTACTGTCACGCGCTTTCTGGCCACTGCTGTCACTGACCCCCTGTTTGAGTTCTCTGCTGCGTCTGCTCTTGTTGCTGAGCTTGTTGACTTTGCTGCAGCCTGTCGCCTAGACTACGCCGCTAGTCTTGTTGCTGAGTCTGCGTCTGTGTCTGTCTGTCCTCCGTCCGTCGGGGGTGAGTGTGCTCTTGGCACGGACGTCCTTGAGGACAGGCAGGAGGACCTTGAGTGCTTTGCTGCTGCTTCACCTCATCTCGTGTCCATGCTGCTTGCCCCTGGGGGAGACCCGGATGCACTAGACATCCCGACCCCGCGCTCTTACGCAGAGGCGATAGAGGGTCCCTACTCCTCCCAGTGGCAGGCAGCCATGGACGCAGAGATGGCTTCCTGGAAGTCCACAGGCACCTGCGTAGACGAGGTTCCCCCACCTGGGGCGAACATCGTCAGTGGCATGTGGATCTCCAGGGTGAAGCGGCCGCCGGGTTCTCCGCCTGCCTTCAAGGCGCGTTACGTTGCACGTGGCTTCAGTCAGCGACAGGGAGTTGACTTCTTTCAGACCTTCTCCCCTACCCCGAAGATGACCACTCTTCGGGTACAGCTGCACGTTGCTGCTCAGCGTGACTACGAGCTCTACTCGCTTGACTTCAGCACAGCCTTCCTACAGGGCAGCCTGCACGAGGAGATCTGGCTGCGCCGCCCACCTGGCTTCACTGGGTCGTTTCCTCCTGGTACCCAGTGGAGCCTCCGGCGGCCAGTCTACGGTCTCCGCCAGGCGCCCCGTGAATGGCACGACACGCTCAGGACGACTCTTGCTGCTCTTGGTTTTGCTCCTTCCACTGCTGACCCTTCTCTGTTTCTACGCACTGACGCTACTCTGCCGCCATTCTACGTTCTTCTGTACGTAGACGACCTTGTCTTTGCTACTGCTGACACGGAGGCACTCGCCCACGTGAAGTCCGAGCTGCAGAAGAGACACACGTGCACAGACCTGGGTGAGCTCACAAGCTATCTTGGCTTGCGGATCACCCGGGACAGAGCACAGCGCACCATTACCTTGACTCAGTCACACATGGTGCAGCAGGTCCTTCAGCGCTTCGGCTTCACCTACTCCTCGCGACAGTCCACTCCTCTGCCTACCGGTCACTCGCTCTCAGCTCCACCTTTGGACGAGTCCGTAGAGCCGAGTGGCCCGTATCCAGAGCTTGTGGGCTGCCTCATGTACCTGATGACTTGCACTCGACCTGACCTCGCATATCCCCTCAGCCTTCTGGCTCGCTACGTGGCTCCCGGCAGGCACCGAAAGGTGCACTGGGATGCTGCGAAGAGGGTGTTGCGATACTTGTGCAGTACATCGGGCATGGGGCTCGTGCTTGGAGGACGGGCTCGAGTTGTCCTCACTGGTCACGCTGACGCCTCCTGGGTTGACGACTTGGCTACGCAGCGGTCGTCACAGGGTTACACCTTCAGCCTTGGCTCCGGTTATGTCTCCTGACGGTCTACCCGCTCTTCTTCGGTTCTCAGCTCCAGTTGTGAGGCTGAGATCTACGCTGGGGCCATGGCTGCACAGGAGCTTCGCTGGCTCACCTACCTGCTGACCGACTTGGGAGAGGCGCCTCGTTCTCCTCCAGTTCTGTACGTCGACAACAAGGCCATGCTGGCCTTGTGTCAGGAGCACAGACTGGAGCACAGAACGAAGCACATTGCTCTGCGCTACTTCCTTGCTCGAGAGTTGCAGCAGTGTGGCCAGCTTCGTCTTGCTTACGTGGCCTCTCAGGCCAACACTGCTGATGTCTTCACCAAGGCACTTCAGCCTTGTGATCATCAGCGTTTCTGTACTGTGTTAGGCCTTGTACCTACTGTGCCTCACTTGTTGACTTCTTGACTCTGCTTGTACTGTACTCTATATACTTATACCTGCATGCTTATACTTGCTAGGTTGTGTTAACTGTACTGTTTACTTTCCTTTATAAAACTCTGCATGTGAACTGGTCTTATGGCCCTTTGTTTGTGCTCAGACTGTGTGGTGACTTTGTGATCCACCCTGAGCTTGCTTTGCTTATCTTGACTGGTCTTGTGACCTCTTGTTCTCCCCCACTTTGCCTATGGGGGTGTGTCAAACTTATATCTGCTATGGTCTATTTAGGCTGTAGTGGGGTAGCTCTTAGTGGGTACAACACTTATGTGTTTCCTATATGTACCCATCTCATTTCTAGTTCATTCATTCTTTCGTCTATCATTCTCACATTACTTACACATATGGTTGGTACCAAGAATAGGTGCGTTATTTATCCATATGGCTGGTACCAAGAGTGAGTGCGTTAATTACCGATACGGTTGGTACCAAGAGTAAGTGCGTTACTTATCCATACGGTTGGTACCAAGAGTAAGTGCGTTACTTATTCATATGGTTGGTACCAAGAGTGAGTGCCTTACTTACCCATACGGTTGGTACCAAGAGTAAGTGCGTTACTTACAAGTGCGTTACTTACCGATATGGTTGGTACCAAGTGTAGGTGCGTTACTTACCCATATGGTTGGTACCAAGAGCGAGTGCATTGCTTACCCATATGGTTGGTACCAAAAATAGGAGCGTTATTTATCCATATGGCTGGTACCAAGAGTGAGTGCGTTAGTTACCCATACGGTTGGTACCAAGAGTAAGTGCGTTACTTATCCATACGGTTGGTACCAAGAGTAAGTGTGTTACTTACCCATGTGGTTGGTACCAAGAGTGAGTCCGTTACTTACACATATGGTTGGTACCAAGAATAGGTGCGTTATTTATCCATATGGCTGGTACCAACAGTGAGTGCGTTACTTACAAATATGGTTGGTACGGAGAATAGGTGCGTTATTTATCCATATGGCTGGTACCAAGAGTGAGTGCGTTAATTACCCATACCGTTGTTACCAAGAGTAAGTGCGTTCCTTATCCATATGGTTGGTACCAAGAGTTAGTGTGTTACTTACCCATATGGTTGGTACCAAGAGTGAGTGCGTTCCTTACACCTATGGTTGGTACCAAGAATAGGTGCGTTATTTCTCCATATGGCTGGTACCAAGAGTGAGTGCGTGAATTACCCATACGGTTAATACCAAGAGTAAGTGCGTTAATTACCCATATGGTTGGTACCAAGAGTGAGTGCGTTTCTTACCCATACGGTTGGTACCAAGAGTAAGTGCGTTACTTACCCATATGGTTGGTACCAAGAGTAGGTGCGTTACTTACCCATATGGCTTGTACCAAGAGTGAGTGCGATAATTACCCATACGGTTGGTACCAAGAGAAAGTGCGTTACTTATCCATACGGTTGGTACCAAGAGTAAGTGTGTTACTTACCCATGTGGTTGGTACCAAGAGTGAGTCCGTTACTTACACATATGGTTGGTACCAAGAATAGGTGCGTTATTTATCCATATGGCTGGTACCAAGAGTGAGTGCGTTACTTACAAATATGGTTGGTACGAAGAATAGGTGCGTTATTTATCCATATGGCTGGTACCAAGAGTGAGTGCGTTAATTACCCATACCGTTGTTACCAAGAGTAAGTGCGTTCCTTATCCATATGGTTGGTACCAAGAGTTAGTGTGTTACTTACCCATATGGTTGGTACCAAGAGTGAGTGCGTTCCTTACACCTATGGTTGGTACCAAGAATAGGTGCGTTATTTCTCCATATGGCTGGTACCAAGAGTGAGTGCGTGAATTACCCATACGGTTAATACCAAGAGTAAGTGCGTTAATTACCCATATGGTTGGTACCAAGAGTGAGTGCGTTACTTACCCATACGGTTGGTACCAAGAGTAAGTGCGTTACTTACCCATATGGTTGGTACCAAGAGTGAGTCCATTACTTACCGATATGGTTGGTACCAAGAGTGAGTCCATTACTTACCCATACGGTTGGTACTAAGAGTGAGTGCGTTACTTATCCATATAGTTGGTACCAAGAGTGAGTGCGTTATTTACCCATATGGTTGGTACCAAGCGTGAGTGAGTACTTACACATATGGTTGGGACCACAAATGGGTGCGTTATTTATCCATATGGCTGGTACCAAGAGTGAGTCCGTTACTTACACATATGGCTGGTACCATGAGTGAGTGCGTTAATTACCCATACGGTTGGTACCAAGAGTAAGTGCGTTACTTATCCATACGGTTGGTACCAAGAGAAAGTGCTTTACTTACCGATATGGTTGGTACCAAGAGTGAGTCCGTTACTTACCCATACGGTTGGTACCAAGAGTAAGTGTGTTACTTACCCATATGGCTGGTTCCAAGAGTGAGTGTGTTAATTACCCATACGGTTGGTACCAAGAGTAAGTGTGTTACTTATCCATACGGTTGGTACCAAGAGTAAGTGCGTTACTTACCCATATGGTTGGTACCAAGAGTGAGTGCGTTACTTACCCATACGGTTGGTACCAAGAGTAAGTGCGTTACTTATCCATACGGTTGGTACCAAGAGAAAGTGCTTTACTTACGGATATGGTTGGTACCAAGAGTGAGTCCGTTACTTACCCATACGGTTGGTACCAAGAGTAAGTGTGTTACTGACCCATATGGCTGGTTCCAAGAGTGAGTGTGTTAATTACCCATACGGTTGGTACCAAGAGTAAGTGCGTTACTTATCCATACGGTTGGTACCAAGAGTAAGTGTGTTACTTACCCATATGGTTGGTACCAAGTGTAGGTGCGTTACTTACCCATATGGCTGGTACCTAGAGTTAGTGCGTTAATTACCCATACGGTTGGTACCAAGAGTAAGTGCGTTACTTATCCATACGGTTGGTACCAAGAGTAAGTGCGTTACTTACCCATATGGTTGGTACCAAGAGTAGGTGCGTTACTTACCCATATGGCTTGTACCAAGAGTGAGTGCGTTAATTACCCATACGGTTGGTACCAAGAGTAAGTGCGTTACTTATCCATACGGTTGGTACCAAGAGTAAGTGCGTTAATTTACCATACGGTTGGTACCAAGAGAGAGTGCGTTACTTACCGATACGGTTGGTACCAAGAGTAAGTGCGTTACTTACCCATATGGTTGGTACCAAGAGTGAGTCCATTACTTACCGATATGGTTGGTACCAAGAGTAAGTGCGTTACTTACCCATACGGTTGGTACCAAGAGTGAGTGCGTTAGTTATCCATATGGTTGGTACCAAGAGTGAGTGCATTAATTACCCATACGGTTGGTACCAAGAGTAATTGCGTTACTTATCCATACGGTTGGTACCAAGAGAAAGTGCTTTACTTACCCATATGGTTAGTACCAAGAGTGAGTCCGTTACTTACCCATACGGTTGGTACCAAGAGTAAGTGCGTTACTTACCCATATGGCTGGTACCAAGAGTGAGTGCGTTAATTACCCATACGGTTGGTACCAAGAGTAAGTGCGTTACTTACCCATATGGTTGGTACCAAGAGTGAGTGCGTTACTTATACATATGGTTGGGACCAAAAATGGGTGCGTTATTTATCCATATGGCTGGTACCAAGAGTGAGTGCGTTAATTACCCATACGGTTGGTACCAAGAGTAAGTGCGTTACTTATCCATACGGTTGGTACCAAGTGAAAGTGCTTTACTTACCGATATGGTTGGTACCAAGAGTGAGTCCGTTACTTACCCATACGGTTGGTACCAAGAGTAAGTGTGTTACTTACCCATATGGCTGATTCCAAGAGTGAGTGCGTTATTTACCCATGTTGGTGTAAGGGCCTAATAAACTCAGGCTATTAAGACGTTATCCAACTTAAAACCACTCCTCGGGGTCACCTCCAAGGGTCCCTGGGTGCTTGGTACAAGACCAGCCCCTATCCTCGGGTCCGAGTTTGTAGAGAGAGGGATCAAGAGGGACTTAGTCAAAACAGCAAGAGTACCTTGAATGTCGCGCAGCGTGTCGTGCAGACCGTCGATCGGATTAAGCTGAGAAGTCGTTATATCGAAGCTCACTCTAAGAGCTTTCAAAAGAGCCAAGTTGCCTCGCGAAAAGTTCTGCCATTGCAGAGTTACGGCTCGGACAGCGTTTGCCTAGCGTTGGAGTGCTAGCGTACTAGCGTTGACTCGGTAGCATTCTGCCGTCGAATCGCGTGGATACGAAATTCCAGCAAGGAAGGAATTCGCTTGAATCAATTTTAATATTATTCAGGTACAAACAGAGAAGGAATATATAGTTCTAGCTAACAAGGACCTTGGGAATCAACCTGGGAACAACCAGGGATGATCCCAAATAATTCCAAGCAACAGAACCAACCTGGCTGGACAAAACAGCAGGTGGTAGGTTGGTAAACAACCTCTGGTTCTGTTTTTCCAACCTGGGAAAACAACAACCAGGTTCAGGTCCTAAAAACAGAACCTGTTTTGTCTTTGCCCAACCAGCCAAATGCTGGTTCCGCTGGTTTCCCCTGGCCCTGTAGCATGCAGATACAGACAAACAACATCCAACCTTCACCTAAATTGTACCCCTATAGTGCCTGCCCTGCTACACTATAGTCAACCAAACAAAACAGTACAAGTTCGAGTTGGATAGAACTGAATCTGCGCACTCAATTCAACCGAACTGCAAAGCTTCCATCTTGGGTTCCTTTGCGAGCTCGTCCTTTCTGCTTGCACTGTTCATAGCGCGTACAATGTTGTGCCGAAGCGCACATTGCGCGAGTACCTGCAAATGCATCAAGCGAAAATTGCGAAAACAAACAAACACACGAACATTCCATTCACACCCAAATGCATTCGCACACGCATACTCGTACAAACAGACGGCAGGATGTCGTGCAATGTGAATTTGCACCTAACACACTCCCCCTCAGCCTGCCGGCTGCATTCCACATCATTCCATGCTAGTTCATGCTCATTCCACTCATGCGCACACAACGCCAATGAGGCTCATCCGCAAGCCTCTTGGTGAGGAAGTCCGCTGGCTGCTGGTGAGTCTTGATATAGATTGGATTCACGGTCCCCCTCTTCACCTCCTTACGCAGCCAGTGCCACTTGATACGCATGTGCTTGTTCAACCCATGAAGCACTGCGTTCCTGGCCATCCCAAGAGCCCCCTTGCTATCACAAAACAGCGGCGTAGCAACCTTTTGCTCCTGGCCAATCTCCTCTAACAGCCTCCTCAGCCAAATCACCTCCTTCACCCCATGGAACATTGCCATGTACTCTGATTCAACAGAGGAGAGTGCCGTCTCCGTCTGCTTCTTGGACCTCCAACTAACAGGTCCTCCCCCAACTACGCAGATGTATCCTCCCACAGATGAGGAATCGTCCTTCTCAGAAGCCCACGTAGCATCGGTAAAGCAAGTGAGAAACAGCTTGCCTTCTCCAAGCCGCTCCCCCTTCTCTTTCAGCACCTCAACCCCTTTCTGCTTCACCTGTGCAGATGCGGAGTATTGAACTCCAATGCTTGGGTGAGAGTTCAGGTACTTCACCACACGCTCAGCTGCATCCACCTGCTCCTCTGATGGATTCTGCACCACCCTAGCCAGCTGCCCAACCGAGAAAGAGATGTCGGGCCTTGTGTGAACTGCTGCATACAAGAGGCTGCCCACCAAGGACTGAAATTGCTGCTGCTCCTCGGCTTCAACCCCTTCATCCTCTGCTGCCTTCACAAGCTTGAATTCTGCTGGCAGGGGAGTTGCAACCTTGCGCTCATTCTCAATCCCATACTTCTCCCCCAGCTCCTTGATGAACTTCTCCTGGTGCAGCTTCAACCACCTGTGATCCAGATCCCTCTCCACGTGCATCCCGAGATAGTACTTTACCTCCCCAAGGGTCTTGCACTTGAAGTTTTTCATCAGCTGCTGCTGCACGTTCTGGATCTCCTTCATGCTGCTGCTGAAGAGAAGAATGTCGTCCACGTAGACCAGAAACAGCACCAGCTTCTCCCCCTCCCCCTTGAGAAAGAGGCTCTCATCACAGCTGCTGGTCCTGAATCCCATCTCCTCTAAAACAGCTGCCAACTTCTGGTACCAGCAGCGTGGCGCCTGCTTCAAGCCGTAGATGGACTTTTTCAGCTTGCACACCCTGCCCGTACCATCCTCATACCCAGGTGGCTGCGTCATGTACACATCCTCCTCTAAAATCCCATTGAGGAATGCCGTTGATATATCCATCTGAATGATGGATTTCCCACTAACGGCTGCATCTGCCAACAAGACACGGAGGGTAGGGGGTTTGGCAGTGGGAGCAAAGATCTCATTGAAGTCCTGCTTCTCCTTCTGCATAAACCCCTTAGCCACCAGCCTACTCTTGTAGATGGTGACCTGTCCCTTGTCATCGGTCTTGATCCTTAGCACCCACTTGCACTGTACAGCTTTCTTCCCCTCAGGCAGCACCACCAGATCCCATGTCCCATTCTCTAACAGGCTTTGGTACTCAGCATCCCTAGAAACCAGCCACTTCTCCCTATCTGGTCCAGCTAATGCCTCCTCCATGCTTGCTGGTTCCTCTGGTGCAGGGGCAAGAAAACAGTAGGCAGGTTCATCCTCCTCATCCGGGTCATATCCATGCGGTAGAATCAGCAATGCCTCCTCATTCCCAAGCTGCTGCTCTGCTACATCAGCTCCTGCAGTCAGCTTCATAGTGGCCATACGGGTACGTCCTGGCCTGGAGACGGGTGTCTCCCATCCCCTCATAACGACACCCTTCGGCTTCCTCCTTGATGGTAGCGCAGGAACCTTAGCTTTTCCCTGCTGCTGTTCTCCTCCCTCAGATCCAGCAGCTTCCTTGGTGCTACCACTAGTCTCCACATCATCTCCTCCACCAGCAGGTGCCTCCTGCACCTTCTCTCCATCACCACCCTCTGCAGCTGCCTCCTCCCCCTCCTCCCACACACTAGGAGTCAGGTCCAGCTGCATGGTGATCTGCTCCATCTGCTCGGATACCTTGGTCTCCGGCTGTTTCTTCCAGCCCCCATACATCATGCCCTCAACAAACTTCACATCCCTGCTGTCAAACAACACACCCTTGGATGGTTCCCACAGCAGCCATCCCTTGCTCTCAGCAGCCAGCCCCAAATGCACACACCAGATTGCACTCGCCCCCAACTTACTTCGATACTTCTTGGGGACGTGGGCGACTGCCATGCAGCCAAACACCCTCAGCATGTCCACCGGCGGCTTCCTCCCAAGCCACCTCTCCAGCGGCACCCACGATTCATTACCAACCTTAGTGAGCACCCTCTTCCTAGCCACGGTAGCGTGCCGGACAGCATGGGGCCACATGGAATTGCCCACCCCTGATTCTATGAGCAGCGCCCTAGCTGTCTCCAGAATGGTCCGGTTCGCCCGTTCTGCTACACCGTTGGACTGCGGAGAATAAGCTGTGGTCAGCTCCCTCTGAATGCCCTGCTTCTTGAGCCAGGCCGTCGTTTCAGCTCCAAGGAACTCACCACCCCGTCTGTCCTAATCCGCTTCACTACACACTCCGCTTGCTTCTCAACGAATGGCAGCCAATCTTCCTTAATCGTAGAGACGGCGTGGTCCTTTTGCTTTAGCGGATACGCCCACATGAGTCTGCTCCAATCATCCACAATGGTTAGGAAATACCGCTCCCCCTTGTGCCCTTGCACCGGCAGCGGCCCCACCAGGTCCATGTGAACCAGCTACAAAGGCTTCTTGCTCCTGCCAGTCACGCTATGAAAAGGGAAACGAGTGAATTTTGAGAGCAAACAGATTTCACAGTTGTCATCGGGTGGCTGTCCGTTCAGCTTCAAACCCTTGACTGCTCCATCCTTCTCTAACTGCTTCAATAAGGGCATTGCCACATGCCCCAAGCGTCGGTGTGCCGTTGCCCAATCTGTCTCCCCAGATCTGGCCGACACCTTCACACCAACCCCTCCAACGGCGTTGCACTCCCCCTGGGATGCAGACCCCTCTCCAGCCTGCCCCCCACCGTGCCACGCCAACGCCGGCAGCTGCCACATGGATCTGTACACATCCTTGCTCTTGTGCAGATCCCAAAGCACCCGATTGCCCAGCAGCCCCTTATACGTGCGTGCCCCATCCGTGCTAGTGCTCACCCCAGCCTTGGCAAGCTTACGGAGGGAGATGAGGTTGGCCTTGAGATCAGGAACGAGGAGAACGTCGTGCAGCACCACCGGCTTGCCATCCGCTCCCTTGAATGCAGCTCGTCCCGCACCAGCCACCTTCAGCGCGTGTCCAGAGGCAGAGCACACCTCATTGATCGGTGCAGCTCGTACGTCATCAAGCAGCTCCTTGCGCGGCGTCATCGTCCAAGCAGCGCCCGTGTCCAACACCCAATAGTCAAGGGGATGCAGCTCTGCTCCAACCTTGGCAGAGGCGTCTCCTTGCTCCCCCTTCTCTCCAATATGGAAGAACTGGCCTGCGGTGCGCTCCTTCTTCTTCTCTGCACCGCCGTTGCTCTTCGGGTTGTTGTCGGACGAATCGGCGACCATGTTCGCGCCGTTTTTCTGATTCCTCCGCGCGCCGCCATCCTGGTGACGATTCTGGGGGGTCCATCCATCGGGTTTCTTATAGCACAAAAACCAGGGGTGCCCCTCCTTCTCACAATACCAGCAACTCCCTTTCATTTTGCCACCAGCACCCGACTTGCCCCCACGTCCAGATTTCGCACCGCGACCCCAACCGGTACCTCCTTGTTGGTCGTTGGAGTCGTCGTCCTTCTTTGCACCGCGTCCAGCACCACCGAAGCCACGTCCTCTGCCACGTCGGCTCCCTTGCATCCCGTAGCCGCTGCTGCCGTCGTCTCCACCCCTCAGTTGGCGGCGACGGAAGTCCTCCTCCAGAATCTTCGTCCGCACCCACTCGAGCGTCCACAAGCTCTGGTTCTGCGGCAGGCTCAATCCGCTCGTGAATTGAAGCCACGATTCCGGCAGCAGCGATAGCAACTTCAAGCACTTGGTCTGCTCCGGGTAGGTGATTCCCGCGGTCGCCAACTTCGCGTAGAGGTCGCGCATTTTGTCCAAAACAGGTTGCACCGGCTCTCCCTCGCTCAAGCGCAATGCGGACAGCTCCCTCTCCAGCATCAACGTTGCGACAACGGAGGTCGGGGCGTGCAGCTCCTTCAACACGGTCCACGCCTTCGGACCGCAATCAACCTCCGGCAGCAGGTGCATGACGTGGTGACGCTGGTTCAGCTCCAAACTCTGCGACATCAAGTAGTAGCCAGCCGAGGCGCGCTCGTCCCAATCTTCCTGCAGCGCGGGGTCACTCGGTCTAGGCTCCTCCCCAATCATTAGTTTCAACAAACCGATCTGACGGAAATAAAGTTGCATTTTCCATGCCCAATCATCATAGCCCTCACCATTGAACTTCTCGACGGTGAAGTTTTTCAGCACCTCCTTGATCAGCGAGCCCTGGTTTGTTCGCGCTCCCCTTGGCGCCGAAACACCAGAATCCTGGCTGCCGCTATGATCTTGGGCTGAAGATTCACCAGCTCCCGCCGAGGTATTTCCCGCCATAGCTACCTATAACGAGGATCACTATAACGCAGCTCTGATATCAGCTTGTTGGTGTAAGGGCCTAATAAACTCAGGCTATTAAGACGTTATCCAACTTAAAACCACTCCTCGGGGTCACCTCCAAGGGTCCCTGGGTGCTTGGTACAAGACCAGCCCCTATCCTCGGGTCCGAGTTTGTAGAGAGAGGGATCAAGAGGGACTTAGTCAAAACAGCAAGAGTACCTTGAATGTCGCGCAGCGTGTCGTGCAGACCGTCGATCGGATTAAGCTGAGAAGTCGTTATATCGAAGCTCACTCTAAGAGCTTTCAAAAGAGCCAAGTTGCCTCGCGAAAAGTTCTGCCATTGCAGAGTTACGGCTCGGACAGCGTTTGCCTAGCGTTGGAGTGCTAGCGTACTAGCGTTGACTCGGTAGCATTCTGCCGTCGAATCGCGTGGATACGAAATTCCAGCAAGGAAGGAATTCGCTTGAATCAATTTTAATATTATTCAGGTACAAACAGAGAAGGAATATATAGTTCTAGCTAACAAGGACCTTGGGAATCAACCTGGGAACAACCAGGGATGATCCCAAATAATTCCAAGCAACAGAACCAACCTGGCTGGACAAAACAGCAGGTGGTAGGTTGGTAAACAACCTCTGGTTCTGTTTTTCCAACCTGGGAAAACAACAACCAGGTTCAGGTCCTAAAAACAGAACCTGTTTTGTCTTTGCCCAACCAGCCAAATGCTGGTTCCGCTGGTTTCCCCTGGCCCTGTAGCATGCAGATACAGACAAACAACATCCAACCTTCACCTAAATTGTACCCCTATAGTGCCTGCCCTGCTACACTATAGTCAACCAAACAAAACAGTACAAGTTCGAGTTGGATAGAACTGAATCTGCGCACTCAATTCAACCGAACTGCAAAGCTTCCATCTTGGGTTCCTTTGCGAGCTCGTCCTTTCTGCTTGCTTGCACTGTTCATAGCGCGTACAATGTTGTGCCGAAGCGCACATTGCGCGAGTACCTGCAAATGCATCAAGCGAAAATTGCGAAAACAAACAAACACACGAACATTCCATTCACACCCAAATGCATTCGCACACGCATACTCGTACAAACAGACGGCAGGATGTCGTGCAATGTGAATTTGCACCCAACACACTCCCCCTCAGCCTGCCGGCTGCATTCCACATCATTCCATGCTAGTTCATGCTCATTCCACTCATGCGCACACAACGCCAATGAGGCTCATCCGCAAGCCTCTTGGTGAGGAAGTCCGCTGGCTGCTGGTGAGTCTTGATATAGATTGGATTCACGGTCCCCCTCTTCACCTCCTTACGCAGCCAGTGCCACTTGATACGCATGTGCTTGTTCAACCCATGAAGCACTGCGTTCCTGGCCATCCCAAGAGCCCCCTTGCTATCACAAAACAGCGGCGTAGCAACCTTTTGTTCCTGGCCAATCTCCTCTAACAGCCTCCTCAGCCAAATCACCTCCTTCACCCCATGGAACATTGCCATGTACTCTGATTCAACAGAGGAGAGTGCCGTCTCCGTCTGCTTCTTGGACCTCCAACTAACAGGTCCTCCCCCAACTACGCAGATGTATCCTCCCACAGATGAGGAATCGTCCTTCTCAGAAGCCCACGTAGCATCGGTAAAGCAAGTGAGAAACAGCTTGCCTTCTCCAAGCCGCTCCCCCTTCTCTTTCAGCACCTCAACCCCTTTCTGCTTCACCTGTGCAGATGCGGAGTATTGAACTCCAATGCTTGGGTGAGAGTTCAGGTACTTCACCACACGCTCAGCTGCATCCACCTGCTCCTCTGATGGATTCTGCACCACCCTAGCCAGCTGCCCAACCGAGAAAGAGATGTCGGGCCTTGTGTGAACTGCTGCATACAAGAGGCTGCTCACCAAGGACTGAAATTGCTGCTGCTCCTCGGCTTCAACCCCTTCATCCCCTGCTGCCTTCACAAGCTTGAATTCTGCTGGCAGGGGAGTTGCAACCTTGCGCTCATTCTCAATCCCATACTTCTCCCCCAGCTCCTTGATGAACTTCTCCTGGTGCAGCTTCAACCACCTGTGATCCAGATCCCTCTCCACGTGCATCCCGAGATAGTACTTTACCTCCCCAAGGGTCTTGCACTTGAAGTTTTTCATCAGCTGCTGCTGCACGTTCTGGATCTCCTTCATGCTGCTGCTGAAGAGAAGAATGTCGTCCACGTAGACCAGAAACAGCACCAGCTTCTCCCCCTCCCCCTTTAGAAAGAGGCTCTCATCACAGCTGCTGGTCCTGAATCCCATCTCCTCTAAAACAGCTGCCAACTTCTGGTACCAGCAGCGTGGCGCCTGCTTCAAGCCGTAGATGGACTTTTTCAGCTTGCACACCCTGCCCGTACCATCCTCATACCAAGGTGGCTGCGTCATGTACACATCCTCCTCTAAAATCCCATTGAGGAATGCCGTTGATATATCCATCTGAATGATGGATTTCCCACTAACGGCTGCATCTGCCAACAAGACACGGAGGGTAGGGGGTTTGGCAGTGGGAGCAAAGATCTCATTGAAGTCCTGCTTCTCCTTCTGCATAAACCCCTTAGCCACCAGCCTACTCTTGTAGATGGTGACCTGTCCCTTGTCATCGGTCTTGATCCTTAGCACCCACTTGCACTGTACAGCTTTCTTCCCCTCAGGCAGCACCACCAGATCCCATGTCCCATTCTCTAACAGGCTTTGGTACTCAGCATCCCTAGAAACCAGCCACTTCTCCCTATCTGGTCCAGCTAATGCCTCCTCCATGCTTGCTGGTTCCTCTGGTGCAGGGGCAAGAAAACAGTAGGCAGGTTCATCCTCCTCATCCGGGTCATATCCATGCGGTAGAATCAGCAATGCCTCCTCATTCCCAAGCTGCTGCTCTGCTACATCAGCTCCTGCAGTCAGCTTTATAGTGGCCATACGGGTACGTCCTGGCCTGGAGACGGGTGTCTCCCATCCCCTCATAACGACACCCTTCGGCTTCCTCCTTGATGGTAGCGCAGGAACCTTAGCTTTTCCCTGCTGCTGTTCTCCTCCCTCAGATCCAGCAGCTTCCTTGGTGCTACCACTAGTCTCCACATCATCTCCTCCACCAGCAGGTGCCTCCTGCACCTTCTCTCCATCACCACCCTCTGCAGCTGCCTCCTCCCCCTCCTCCCACACACTAGGAGTCAGGTCCAGCTGCATGGTGATCTGCTCCATCTGCTCGGATACCTTGGTCTCCGGCTGTTTCTTCCAGCCCCCATACATCATGCCCTCAACAAACTTCACATCCCTGCTGTCAAACAACACACCCTTGGATGGTTCCCACAGCAGCCATCCCTTGCTCTCAGCAGCCAGCCCCAAATGCACACACCAGATTGCACTCGCCCCCAACTTACTTCGATACTTCTTGGGGACGTGGGCGACTGCCATGCAGCCAAACACCCTCAGCATGTCCACCGGCGGCTTCCTCCCAAGCCACCTCTCCAGCGGCACCCACGATTCATTACCAACCTTAGTGAGCACCCTCTTCCTAGCCACGGTAGCGTGCCGGACAGCATGGGGCCACATGGAATTGCCCACCCCTGATTCTATGAGCAGCGCCCTAGCTGTCTCCAGAATGGTCCGGTTCGCCCGTTCTGCTACACCGTTGGACTGCGGAGAATAAGCTGTGGTCAGCTCCCTCTGAATGCCCTGCTTCTTGAGCCAGGCCGTCGTTTCAGCTCCAAGGAACTCACCACCCCGTCTGTCCTAATCCGCTTCACTACACACTCCGCTTGCTTCTCAACGAATGGCAGCCAATCTTCCTTAATCGTAGAGACGGCGTGGTCCTTTTGCTTTAGCGGATACGCCCACATGAGTCTGCTCCAATCATCCACAATGGTTAGGAAATACCGCTCCCCCTTGTGCCCTTGCACCGGCAGCGGCCCCACCAGGTCCATGTGAACCAGCTACAAAGGCTTCTTGCTCCTGCCAGTCACGCTATGAAAAGGGAAACGAGTGAATTTTGAGAGCAAACAGATTTCACAGTTGTCATCGGGTGGCTGTCCGTTCAGCTTCAAACCCTTGACTGCTCCATCCTTCTCTAACTGCTTCAATAAGGGCATTGCCACATGCCCCAAGCGTCGGTGTGCCGTTGCCCAATCTGTCTCCCCAGATCTGGCCGACACCTTCACACCAACCCCTCCAACGGCGTTGCACTCCCCCTGGGATGCAGACCCCTCTCCAGCCTGCCCCCCACCGTGCCACGCCAACGCCGGCAGCTGCCACATGGATCTGTACACATCCTTGCTCTTGTGCAGATCCCAAAGCACCCGATTGCCCAGCAGCCCCTTATACGTGCGTGCCCCATCCGTGCTAGTGCTCACCCCAGCCTTGGCAAGCTTACGGAGGGAGATGAGGTTGGCCTTGAGATCAGGAACGAGGAGAACGTCGTGCAGCACCACCGGCTTGCCATCCGCTCCCTTGAATGCAGCTCGTCCCGCACCAGCCACCTTCAGCGCGTGTCCAGAGGCAGAGCACACCTCATTGATCGGTGCAGCTCGTACGTCATCAAGCAGCTCCTTGCGCGGCGTCATCGTCCAAGCAGCGCCCGTGTCCAACACCCAATAGTCAAGGGGATGCAGCTCTGCTCCAACCTTGGCAGAGGCGTCTCCTTGCTCCCCCTTCTCTCCAATATGGAAGAACTGGCCTGCGGTGCGCTCCTTCTTCTTCTCTGCACCGCCGTTGCTCTTCGGGTTGTTGTCGGACGAATCGGCGACCATGTTCGCGCCGTTTTTCTGGTTCCTCCGCGCGCCGCCATCCTGGTGACGATTCTGGGGGGTCCATCCATCGGGTTTCTTATAGCACAAAAACCAGGGGTGCCCCTCCTTCTCACAATACCAGCAACTCCCTTTCATTTTGCCACCAGCACCCGACTTGCCCCCACGTCCAGATTTCGCACCGCGACCCCAACCGGTACCTCCTTGTTGGTCGTTGGAGTCGTCGTCCTTCTTTGCACCGCGTCCAGCACCACCGAAGCCACGTCCTCTGCCACGTCGGCTCCCTTGCATCCCGTAGCCGCTGCTGCCGTCGTCTCCACCCCTCAGTTGGCGGCGACGGAAGTCCTCCTCCAGAATCTTCGTCCGCACCCACTCGAGCGTCCACAAGCTCTGGTTCTGCGGCAGGCTCAATCCGCTCGTGAATTGAAGCCACGATTCCGGCAGCAGCGATAGCAACTTCAAGCACTTGGTCTGCTCCGGGTAGGTGATTCCCGCGGTCGCCAACTTCGCGTAGAGGTCGCGCATTTTGTCCAAAACAGGTTGCACCGGCTCTCCCTCGCTCAAGCGCAATGCGGACAGCTCCCTCTCCAGCATCAACGTTGCGACAACGGAGGTCGGGGCGTGCAGCTCCTTCAACACGGTCCACGCCTTCGGACCGCAATCAACCTCCGGCAGCAGGTGCATGACGTGGTGACGCTGGTTCAGCTCCAAACTCTGCGACATCAAGTAGTAGCCAGCCGAGGCGCGCTCGTCCCAATCTTCCTGCAGCGCGGGGTCACTCGGTCTAGGCTCCTCCCCAATCATTAGTTTCAACAAACCGATCTGACGGAAATAAAGTTGCATTTTCCATGCCCAATCATCATAGCCCTCACCATTGAACTTCTCGACAGTGAAGTTTTTCAGCACCTCCTTGATCAGCGAGCCCTGGTTTGTTCGCGCTCCCCTTGGCGCCGAAACACCAGAATCCTGGCTGCCGCTATGATCTTGGGCTGAAGATTCACCAGCTCCCGCCGAGGTATTTCCCGCCATAGCTACCTATAACGAGGATCACTATAACGCAGCTCTGATACCAGCTTGTTGGTGTAAGGGCCTAATAAACTCAGGCTATTAAGACGTTATCCAACTTAAAACCACTCCTCGGGGTCACCTCCAAGGGTCCCTGGGTGCTTGGTACAAGACCAGCCCCTATCCTCGGGTCCGAGTTTGTAGAGAGAGGGATCAAGAGGGACTTAGTCAAAACAGCAAGAGTACCTTGAATGTCGCGCAGCGTGTCGTGCAGACCGTCGATCGGATTAAGCTGAGAAGTCGTTATATCGAAGCTCACTCTAAGAGCTTTCAAAAGAGCCAAGTTGCCTCGCGAAAAGTTCTGCCATTGCAGAGTTACGGCTCGGACAGCGTTTGCCTAGCGTAGGAGTGCTAGCGTACTAGCGTTGACTCGGTAGCATTCTGCCGTCGAATCGCGTGGATACGAAATTCCAGCAAGGAAGGAATTCGCTTGAATCAATTTTAATATTATTCAGGTACAAACAGAGAAGGAATATATAGTTCTAGCTAACAAGGACCTTGGGAATCAACCTGGGAACAACCAGGGATGATCCCAAATAATTCCAAGCAACAGAACCAACCTGGCTGGACAAAACAGCAGGTGGTAGGTTGGTAAACAACCTCTGGTTCTGTTTTTCCAACCTGGGAAAACAACAACCAGGTTCAGGTCCTAAAAACAGAACCTGTTTTGTCTTTGCCCAACCAGCCAAATGCTGGTTCCGCTGGTTTCCCCTGGCCCTGTAGCATGCAGATACAGACAAACAACATCCAACCTTCACCTAAATTGTACCCCTATAGTGCCTGCCCTGCTACACTATAGTCAACCAAACAAAACAGTACAAGTTCGAGTTGGATAGAACTGAATCTGCGCACTCAATTCAACCGAACTGCAAAGCTTCCATCTTGGGTTCCTTTGCGAGCTCGTCCTTTCTGCTTGCACTGTTCATAGCGCGTACAATGTTGTGCCGAAGCGCACATTGCGCGAGTACCTGCAAATGCATCAAGCGAAAATTGCGAAAACAAACAAACACACGAACATTCCATTCACACCCAAATGCATTCGCACACGCATACTCGTACAAACAAACGGCAGGATGTCGTGCAATGTGAATTTGCACCCAACAACCCATACGGTTGGTACCAAGAGTAAGTGCGTTACTTATCCATACGGTTGGTACCAAGAGTCAGTGCGTTACTTACCCATATGGTTGGTACCAAGAGTGAGTGCGTTACTTACCCATACGGTTGGTACCAAGAGAGAGTGCGTTACTTACCCATACGGTTGGTACCAAGAGTAAGTGCGTTACTTACCCATATGGTTGGTACCAAGAGTGAGTCCATTACTTACCGATATGGTTGGTACCAAGAGTAAGTGCGTTACTTACCCATACGGATGGTACCAAGAGTGAGTGCGTTAAATATCCATATGGTTGGTACCAAGAGTAAGTACGTTACTTACCCATATGGTTGGTACCAAGAGTCAGTGCGTTACTTACCCATATGGTTGGTACCAAGAGTGAGTCCATTACTTACCGATATGGTTGGTACCAAGAGTAAGTGCGTTACTTACCCATACGGATGGTACCAAGAGTGAGTGCGTTAAATATCCATATGGTTGGTACCAAGAGTAAGTACGTTACTTACCCATATGGTTGGTACCAAGAGTCAGTGCGTTACTTACACATATGGTTTGTACCAAGAATAGGTGCGTTATTTATCCATATGGCTGGTACCAAGAGTGAGTGCGTTAATTACCGATACGGTTGGTACCAAGAGTGAGTGCCTTACTTACCCATACGGTTGGTACCAAGAGTAAGTGCGTTACTTACCCATATGGTTGGTACCAAGTGTAGGTGCGTTACTTACCCATATGGTTGGTACCAAGAGTGAGTGCGTTACTTACACATATGGTTGGTACCAAGAATAGGTGCGTTATTTATCCATATGGCTGGTACCAAGAATGAGTGCGTTAATTACCCATACGGTTGTTACCAAGAGTAAGTGCGTTACTTATCCATACGGTTGGTACCAAGAGTAAGTGTGTTACTTACCCATATGGTTGGTACCAAGAGTGAGTCCGTTACTTACACATATGGTTGGTACCAAGAATAGGTGCGCTATTTATCCATATGGCTGGTACCAAGAGTGAGTGCGTTACTTACACATATGGTTGGTACGAAGAATAGGTGCGTTATTTATCCATATGGCTGGTACCAAGAGTGAGTGCGTGAATTACCCATACGGTTGGTACCTAGAGAAAGTGCTTTACTTACCGATATGGTTGGTACCAAGAGTGAGTCCGTTACTGACCCATACGGTTGGTACCAAGAGTAAGTGTGTTATTTACCCATATGGCTGGTTCCAAGAGTGAGTGCGTTAATTACCCATACGGTTGGTACCAAGAGTAAGTGCGTTACTTATCCATACGGTTGGTACCAAGAGTCAGTGCGTTACTTACCCATATGGTTGGTACCAAGAGTGAGTGCGTTACTTACCCATACGGTTGGTACCAAGAGAGAGTGTGTTACTTACCCATACGGTTGGTACCAAGATTAAGTGCGTTACTTACCCATATGGTTGGTACCAAGAGTGAGTCCATTACTTACCGATATGGTTGGTACCAAGAGTAAGTGCGTTACTTACCTATACGGATGGTACCAAGAGTGAGTGCGTTAAATATCCATATGGTTGGTACCAAGAGTAAGTACGTTACTTACCCATATGGTTGGTACCAAGAGTCAGTGCGTTACTTACACATATGGTTTGTACCAAGAATAGGTGCGTTATTTATCCATATGGCTGGTACCAAGAGTGAGTGCGTGAATTACCCATACGGTTGGTACCAAGAGTAAGTGCGTTACTTACCCATACGGTTGGTACCAAGAGTAAGTGCGTTACTTACCCATATGGTTGGTACCAAGTGTAGGTGCGTTACTTACCCATATGGCTGGTACCAAGAGTAAGTGCGTTACTTATCCATACGGTTGGTACCAAGAGTAAGTGCGTTACTTACCCATATGGTTGGTACCAAGAGTAGGTGTGTTACTTACCCATATGGCTTGTACCAAGAGTGAGTGCGTTAATTACCAATACGGTTGGTACCAAGAGTAAATGCGTTACTTATCCATACGGTTGGTACCAAGAGTCAGTGCGTTACTTACCCATATGGTTGGTACCAAGAGTGAGTGCGTTACTTATTCATACGGTTGGTTCCAAGAGTGAGTGCGTTACTTACCCATATGGTTGGTACCAAGTGTAGGTGCGTTACTTACCCATATGGCTGGTACCAAGAGTGAGTGCGTTACTTACACATATGGTTGGTACCAAGAATAGGTGCGTTATTTATCCATATGGCTGGTACCAAGAGTGAGTGCGTTAATTACCCATACGGTTGGTACCAAGAGTAAGTGCGTTACTTATCCATACGGTTGGTACCAAGAGTAAGTGTGTTACTTACCCATATAGTTGGTACCAAGAGTGAGTGCGTTACTTACACATATGGTTGGTACGAAGAATAGGTGCGTTATTTATCCATATGGCTGGTACCAAGAGTGAGTGCGTGAATTACCCATACGGTTGGTACCTAGAGAAAGTGCTTTACTTACCGATATGGTTGGTTCCAAGAGTGAGTCCGTTACTTACCCATACGGTTGGTACCAAGAGTAAGTGTGTTATTTACCCATATGGCTGGTTCCAAGAGTGAGTGCGTTAATTACCCATACGGTTGGTACCAAGAGTAAGTGCGTTACTTATCCATACGGTTGGTACCAAGAGTCAGTGCGTTACTTACCCATATGGTTGGTACCAAGAGTGAGTGCGTTACTTACCCATACGGTTGGTACCAAGAGAGAGTGTGTTACTTACCCATACGGTTGGTACCAAGAGTAAGTGCGTTACTTACCCATATGGTTGGTACCAAGAGTGAGTCCATTACTTACCGATATGGTTGGTACCAAGAGTAAGTGCGTTACTTACCCATACGGATGGTACCAAGAGTGAGTGCGTTAAATATCCATATGGTTGGTACCAAGAGTAAGTACGTTACTTACCCATATGGTTGGTACCAAGAGTCAGTGCGTTACTTACACATATGGTTTGTACCAAGAATAGGTGCGTTATTTATCCATATGGCTGGTACCAAGAGTGAGTGCGTTAATTACCGATACGGTTGGTACCAAGAGTAAGTGCGTTACTTATCCATACGGTGGGTACCAAGAGTAAGTGCGTTACTTACCCATATGGTTGGTACCAAGAGTGAGTGCCTTACTTACCCATACGGTTGGTACCAAGAGTAAGTGCGTTACTTACCCATATGGTTGGTACCAAGTGTAGGTGTGTTACTTACCCATATGGTTGGTACCAAGAGCGAGTGCATTGCTTACCCATATGGTTGGTACCAAGAGTGAGTGCGTTACTTACACATATGGTTGGTACCAAGAATAGGTGCGTTATTGATGCATATGGCTGGTACCAAGAGTGAGTGCGTTAATTACCCATACGGTTGGTACCAAGAGTAAGTGCGTTACTTATCCATACGGTTGGTACCAAGAGTAAGTGTGTTACTTACCCATATGGTTGGCACCAAGAGTGAGTCCGATACTTACACATATGGTTGGTATGAAGAATAGGTGCGTTATTTATCCATATGGCTGGTACCAAGAGTGAGTGCGTGAATTACCCATACGGTTGGTACCAAGAGTAAGTGCGTTACTTACCCATATGGTTGGTACCAAGTGTAGGTGCGTTACTTACCCATATGGCTGGTACCAAGAGTAAGTGCGTTACTTATCCATACGGTTGGTACCAAGAGTAAGTGCGTTACTTACCCATATGGTTGGTACCAAGAGTAGGTGTGTTACTTACCCATATGGCTTGTACCAAGAGTGAGTGCGTTAATTACCAATACGGTTGGTACCAAGAGTAAATGCGTTACTTATCCATACGGTTGGTACCAAGAGTCAGTGCGTTACTTACCCATATGGTTGGTACCAAGAGTGAGTGCGTTACTTACTCATACGGTTGGTTCCAAGAGTGAGTGCGTTACTTACCCATATGGTTGGTACCAAGTGTAGGTGCGTTACTTACCCATATGGCTGGTACCAAGAGTAAGTGCGTTACTTACCCATACGGTTGGTACCAAGAGTAAGTGCGTTACTTACCCATATGGTTGGTACCAAGAGTGAGTCCATTACTTACCGATATGGTTGGTACCAAGAGTAAGTGCGTTACTTACCCATACGGATGGTACCAAGAGTGAGTGCGTTAAATATCCATATGGTTGGTACCAAGAGTAAGTACGTTACTTACCCATATGGTTGGTACCAAGAGTCAGTGCGTTACTAACACATATGGTTTGTACCAAGAATAGGTGCGTTATTTATCCATATGGCTGGTACCAAGAGTGAGTGCGTTAATTACCGATACGGTTGGTACCAAGAGTAAGTGCGTTACTTATCCATACGGTTGGTACCAAGAGTAAGTGCGTTACTTACCCATATGGTTGGTACCAAGTGTAGGTGTGTTACTTACCCATATGGTTGGTACCAAGAGCGAGTGCATTGCTTACCCATATGGTTGGTACCAAGAGTGAGTGCGTTACTTACACATATGGTTGGTACCAAGAATAGGTGCGTTATTTATGCATATGGCTGGTACCAAGAGTGAGTGCGTTAATTACCCATACGGTTGGTACCAAGAGTAAGTGCGTTACTTATCCATACGGTTGGTACCAAGAGTAAGTGTGTTACTTACCCATATGGTTGGCACCAAGAGTGAGTCCGATACTTACACATATGGTTGGTACGAAGAATAGGTGCGTTATTTATCCATATGGCTGGTACCAAGAGTGAGTGCGTGAATTACCCATACGGTTGGTACCAAGAGTAAGTGCGTTACTTACCCATACGGATGGTACCAAGAGTAAGTGCGTTACTTACCCATATGGTTGGTACCAAGTGTAGGTGCGTTACTTACCCATATGGCTGGTACCAAGAGTAAGTGCGTTACTTATCCATACGGTTGGTACCAAGAGTAAGTGCGTTACTTATCCATATGGTTGGTACCAAGAGTAGGTGTGTTACTTACCCATATGGCTTGTACCAAGAGTGAGTGCGTTAATTACCAATACGGTTGGTACCAAGAGTAAATGCGTTACTTATCCATACGGTTGGTACCAAGAGTAAGTGTGTTACTTACCCATATGGTTGGCACCAAGAGTGAGTCCGATACTTACACATATGGTTGGTATGAAGAATAGGTGCGTTATTTATGCATATGGCTGGTACCAAGAGTGAGTGCGTTAATTACCCATACGGTTGGTACCAAGAGTAAGTGCGTTACTTATCCATACGGTTGGTACCAAGAGTAAGTGTGTTACTTACCTATATGGTTGGCACCAAGAGTGAGTCCGATACTTACACATATGGTTGGTATGAAGAATAGGTGCGTTATTTATCCATATGGCTGGTACCAAGAGTGAGTGCGTGAATTACCCATACGGTTGGTACCAAGAGTAAGTGCGTTACTTACCCATACGGTTGGTACCAAGAGTAAGTGCGTTACTTACCCATATGGTTGGTACCAAGTGTAGGTGCGTTACTTACCCATATGGCTGGTACCAAGAGTAAGTGCGTTACTTATCCATACGATTGGTACCAAGAGTAAGTGCGTTACTTACCCATATGGTTGGTACCAAGAGTAGGTGTGTTACTTACCCATATGGCTTGTACCAAGAGTGAGTGCGTTAATTACCAATACGGTTGGTACCAAGAGTAAATGCGTTACTTATTTATACGGTTGGTACCAAGAGTCAGTGCGTTACTTACCCATATGGTTGGTACCAAGAGTGAGTGCGTTACTTACTGATACGGTTGGTTCCAAGAGTGAGTGCGTTACTTACCCATATGGTTGGTACCAAGTGTAGGTGCGTTACTTACCCATATGGCTGGTACCAAGAGTAAGTGCGTTACTTACCCATACGGTTGGTACCAAGAGTAAGTGCGTTACTTACCCATATGGTTGGTACCAAGAGTGAGTCCATTACTTACCGATATGGTTGGTACCAAGAGTAAGTGCGTTACTTACCCATACGGATGGTACCAAGAGTGAGTGCGTTAAATATCCATATGGTTGGTACCAAGAGTAAGTACGTTACTTACCCATATGGTTGGTACCAAGAGTCAGTGCGTTACTTACACATATGGTTTGTACCAAGAATAGGTGCGTTATTTATCCATATGGCTGGTACCAAGAGTGAGTGCGTTAATTACCGATACGGTTGGTACCAAGAGTAAGTGCGTTACTTATCCATACGGTTGGTACCAAGAGTAAGTGCGTTACTTACCCATATGGTTGGTACCAAGTGTAGGTGTGTTACTTACCCATATGGTTGGTACCAAGAGCGAGTGCATTGCTTACCCATATGGTTGGTACCAAGAGTGAGTGCGTTACTTACACATATGGTTGGTACCAAGAATAGGTGCGTTATTTATGCATATGGCTGGTACCAAGAGTGAGTGCGTTAATTACCCATACGGTTGGTACCAAGAGTAAGTGCGTTACTTATCCATACGGTTGGTACCAAGAGTAAGTGTGTTACTTACCCATATGGTTGGCACCAAGAGTGAGTCCGATACTTACACATATGGTTGGTACGAAGAATAGGTGCGTTATTTATCCATATGGCTGGTACCAAGAGTGAGTGCGTGAATTACCCATACGGTTGGTACCAAGAGTAAGTGCGTTACTTACCCATACGGTTGGTACCAAGAGTAAGTGCGTTACTTACCCATATGGTTGGTACCAAGTGTAGGTGCGTTACTTACCCATATGGCTGGTACCAAGAGTAAGTGCGTTACTTATCCATACGGTTGGTACCAAGAGTAAGTGCGTTACTTATCCATATGGTTGGTACCAAGAGTAGGTGTGTTACTTACCCATATGGCTTGTACCAAGAGTGAGTGCGTTAATTACCAATACGGTTGGTACCAAGAGTAAATGCGTTACTTATCCAAACGGTTGGTACCAAGAGTCAGTGCGTTACTTACCCATATGGTTGGTACCAAGAGTGAGTGCGTTACTTACTCATACGGTTGGTACCAAGAGTGAGTGCGTTACTTACCCATACGGTTGGTACCAAGAGTAAGTGCGTTACTTACACATATGGTTGGTACCAAGAGCGAGTGCATTGCTTACCCATATGGTTGGTACCAAGAGTGAGTCCGATACTTACACATATGGTTGGTACCAAGAATAGGTGCGTTATTTATTCATATGGCTGGTGCCAAGAGTGAGTGCGTTAATTACCGATACGGTTGGTACCAAGAGTAAGTGCGTTACTTATCCATACGGTTGGTACCAAGAGTAAGTGCGTTACTTACCCATATGGTTGGTACCAAGAGTGAGTGCCTTACTTACCCATATGGTTGGTACCAAGAGTAAGTGCGTTACTTACCCATATGGTTGGTACCAAGTGTAGGTGCGTTACTTACCCATATGGTTGGTACCAAGAGCGAGTGCATTGCTTACCCATATGGTTGGTACCAAGAGTGAGTGCGTTACTTACACGTATGGTTGGTACCAGGAATAGGTGCGTTATTTATCCATATGGCTGGTACCAAGAGTGAGTGCGTTAATTACCCATACGGTTGGTACCAAGAGTAAGTGCGTTACTTATCCATACGGTTGGTACCAAGAGTAAGTGTGTTACTTATCCATATGGTTGGTACCAAGAGTGAGTCCGATACTTACACATATGGTTGGTACCAAGAATAGGTGCGCTATTTATCCATATGGCTGGTACCAAGAGTGAGTGCGTTACTTACACATATGGTTGGTACGAAGAATAGGTGCGTTATTTATCCATATGGCTGGTACCAAGAGTGAGTGCGTGAATTACCCATACGGTTGGTACCAAGAGTAAGTACGTTACTTACCCATATGGTTGGTACCAAGAGTCAGTGCGTTACTTACACATATGGTTTGTACCAAGAATAGGTGCGTTATTTATCCATATGGCTGGTACCAAGAGTGAGTGCGTTAATTACCGATACGGTTGGTACCAAGAGTAAGTGCGTTACTTATCCATACGGATGGTACCAAGAGTAAGTGCGTTACTTATCCATATGGTTGGTACCAAGAGTAGGTGTGTTACTTACCCATATGGCTTGTACCAAGAGTGAGTGCGTTAATTACCAATACGGTTGGTACCAAGAGTAAATGCGTTACTTATCCATACGGTTGGTACCAAGAGTCAGTGCGTTACTTACCCATATGGTTGGTACCAAGAGTGAGTGCGTTACTTACTCATACGGTTGGTACCAAGAGTGAGTGCGTTACTTACCCATACGGTTGGTACCAAGAGTAAGTGCGTTACTTACACATATGGTTGGTACCAAGAGCGAGTGCATTGCTTACCCATATGGTTGGTACCAAGAGTGAGTCCGATACTTACACATATGGTTGGTACCAAGAATAGGTGCGTTATTTATTCATATGGCTGGTACCAAAAGTGAGTGCGTTAATTACCGATACGGTTGGTACCAAGAGTAAGTGCGTTACTTATCCATACGGTTGGTACCAAGAGTAAGTGCGTTACTTACCCATATGGTTGGTACCAAGAGTGAGTGCCTTACTTACCCATATGGTTGGTACCAAGAGTAAGTGCGTTACTTACCCATATGGTTGGTACCAAGTGTAGGTGCGTTACTTACCCATATGGTTGGTACCAAGAGCGAGTGCATTGCTTACCCATATGGTTGGTACCAAGAGTGAGTGCGTTACTTACACGTATGGTTGGTACCAGGAATAGGTGCGTTATTTATCCATATGGCTGGTACCAAGAGTGAGTGCGTTAATTACCCATACGGTTGGTACCAAGAGTAAGTGCGTTACTTATCCATACGGTTGGTACCAAGAGTAAGTGTGTTACTTATCCATATGGTTGGTACCAAGAGTGAGTCCGATACTTACACAAATGGTTGGTACCAAGAATAGGTGCGCTATTTATCCATATGGCTGGTACCAAGAGTGAGTGCGTTACTTACACATATGGTTGGTACGAAGAATAGGTGCGTTATTTATCCATATGGCTGGTACCAAGAGTGAGTGCGTGAATTACCCATACGGTTGGTACCAAGAGTAAGTGCGTTACTTACCCATATGGTTGGTACCAAGTGTAGGTGCGTTACTTACTCATATGGCTGGTACCAAGAGCGAGTGCATTGCTTACCCATATGGTTGGTACCAAGAGAGAGTGCGTTACTTACACGTATGGTTGGTACCAAGAATAGGTGCGTTATTTATCCATATGGCTGGTACCAAGAGTGAGTGCGTTAATTACCCTATCGGTTGGTACCAAGAGTAAGTGCGTTACTTATCCATACGGTTGGTACCAAGAGTAAGTGCGTTACTTACCCATATGGTTGGTTCCAAGAGTAGGTGTGTTACTTACCCATATGGTTGGTACCAAGAGTGAGTGCGTTACTTACCCATACGGTTGGTACCAAGAGAGAGTGCGTTACTTACCCATACGGTTGGTACCAAGAGTAAGTGCGTTACTTACCCATATGGTTCGTACCAAGAGTGAGTCCATTACTTACCGATATGGTTGGTACCAAGAGTAAGTGCGTTACTTACCCATACGGATGGTACCAAGAGTGAGTGCGTTAAATATCCATATGGTTGGTACCAAGAGTCAGTGCGTTACTTACACATATGGTTGGTACGAAGAATAGGTGCGTTATTTATCCATATGGCTGGTACCAAGAGTGAGTGCGTGAATTACCCATACGGTTGGTACCAAGAGTGAGTGCGTTACTTACCCATACGGTTGGTACCAAGAGTAAGTGCGTTACTTACCCATATGGTTGGTACCAAGTGTAGGTGCGTTACTTACCCATATGGCTGGTACCAAGAGTGAGTGCGTTAATTACCCATACGGTTGGTACCAAGAGTAAGTGCGTTATTTATCCATACGGTTGCTACCAAGAGTAAGTGCGTTACTTACCCATATGGTTGGTACCAAGAGTAGGTGTGTTACTTACCCATATGGCTTGTACCAAGAGTGAGTACGTTAATTACCGATACGGTTGGTACCAAGAGTCAGTGCGTTACTTACCCATATGGTTGGTACCAAGAGTGAGTGCGTTACTTACCCATATGGTTGGTACCAAGAGTGAGTCCATTACTTACCGATATGGTTGGTACCAAGAGTAAGTGCGTCACGTACCCATACGGTTGGTACTAAGAGTGAGTGCGTTACTTACCCATATGGTTGGTACCAAGAGTGAGTGCGTTACTTACCCATATGGTTGGTACCAAGAGTGAGTGCGTTACTTACACATATGGTTGGGACCAAAAATGGGTGCCTTATTTATCCATATGGCTGGTACCAAGAGTAAGTGCGTTAATTACCCATACGGTTGGTACCAAGAGTAAGTGCGTTACTTATCCATACGGTTGGTACCAAGAGTGAGTCCGTTACTTACCCATATGGTTGGTACCAAGAGTGAGTGCGTTACTTACACATATGGTTGGGACCAAAAATGGGTGCGTTATTCATCCATATGGCTGGTACCAAGAGTGAGTGCGTTACTTACCCATACGGTTGGTACCAAGAGTAAGTGCGTGAATTACCCATACGGTTGGTACCAAGAGTGAGTGCGTTACCTACCCATACGGTTGGTACCAAGAGTAAGTGCGTTACTTACCCATATGGTTGGTTCCAAGAGTAAGTGCCTTACTTACCCATATAGCTGGTACCAAGAGTGAGTGCGTTAATTACCCATACGGTTGGTACCAAGAATAAGTGCGTTACTTATCCATACGGTTGGTACCAAGAGTAAGTGCGTTAATTACCCATACGGTTGGTACCAAGAGTAAGTGCGTTACTTATCCATACGGTTGGTACCAAGAGTGAGTCCGTTACTTACCCATATGGTTGGTACCAAGAGTAAATGCGTTACTTATCCATACGGTTGGTACCAAGAGTAAGTGCGTTATTTACCCATATGGTTGGTACCAAGAGTAAGTGCCTTACTTACCCATATAGCTGGTACCAAGAGTGAGTGTGTTAATTACCCATACGGTTGGTACCAAGAGTAAGTGCGTTACTTACCCATATGGTTGGTACCAAGAGTAGGTGCGTTACTTACCCATATGGCTGGTACCAAGAGTGAGTGCGTTAATTACCCATACGGTTGGTACCAAGAGTAAGTGCGTTACTTATCCATACGGTTGGTACCAAGAGTAAGTGCGTTACTTACCCATACGGTTGGTACCAAGAGTAAGTGCATGAATTACCCATACGGTTGGTACTAAGAGTGAGTGCGTTACCTACCCATACGGTTGGTACCAAGAGTAAGTGCGTTACTTACCCATATGGTTGGTACCAAGAGTAAGTGCCTTACTTACCCATATAGTTGGTACCAAGAGTGAGTGCGTTAATTACCCATACGGTTGGTACCAAGAGTAAGTGCGTTACTTACCCATATGGTTGGTACCAAGAGTAGGTGCGTTACTTACCCATATGGCTGGTACCAAGAGTGAGTGCGTAAATTACCCATACGGTTGGTACCAAGAGTAAGTGCGTTACTTATCCATACGGTTGGTACCAAGAGTAAGTGCGTTACTTACCCATATGGTTGGTACCAAGAGTGAGTGCGTTACTTACCCATACGGTTGGTACCAAGAGTAAGTGCGTTACTTACCCATATGGTTGGTACCAAGTGTAGGTGCGTTACTTACCCATATGGTTGGTACCAAGAGTGAGTGCGTTACTTACCCATACGGTTGGTACCAAGAGTAAGTGCGTTACTTACCCATATGGTTGGTACCAAGTGTAGGTGCGTTACTTACCCATATGGTTGGTACCAAGAGCGAGTGCGTTACTTACCCATATGGTTGGTACCAAGAGTGAGTGCGTTACTTACACATATGGATGGTACCAAGAGTGAGTGCGTTACTTACGCATATGGTTGGTACCAAGAGTAGGTGCGTTACTTACCCATATGGCTGGTACCAAGACTGAGTGCGTTAATTACCCATACGGTTGGTACCAAGAGTAGGTGCGTTACTTACCCATATGATTGGTACCAAGAGTGAGTGCGTTACTTACCCATACGGTTGGTACCAAGAGTAAGTGCCTTACTTACCCATATAGCTGGTACCAAGAGTGTGTGCGTTAATTACCCATACGGTTGGTACCAAGAGTAAGTGCGTTACTTATCCATACGGTTGGTACCAAGAGTAAGTGCGTTACTTACCCATATGGTTGGTACCAAGAGTGAGTGCGTTACTTACCCATACGGTTGGTACCAAGAGTGAGTGCGTTTTTTACCCATTCGGTTGGTACCAAGAGTAAGTGCGTTACTTACCCATATGGTTGGTACCAAGAGTGAGTCCATTACTTACCGAAATGGTTGGTACCAAGAGTAAGTGCGTTACTTACCCATACGGTTGGTACCAAGAGTGAGTGCGTTACTTATCCATATGGCTGGTACCAAGATTGAGTGCGTGAATTACCCATACGGTTGGTACCAAGACTGAGTGCGTTACTTACCCATACGGTTGGTACCAAGAGTAAGTGCGTTACTTACCCATATGGTTGGTACCAAGAGTAAGTGCCTTACTTACCCATATAGCTGGTACCAAGAGTGAGTGCGTTAATTACCCATACGGTTGGTACCAAGAGTAAGTGCGTTACTTACCCATATGGTTGGTACCAAGAGTAGGTGCGTTACTTACCCATATGGCTGGTACCAAGAGTGAGTGCGTTAATTACCCATACGGTTGGTACCAAGAGTAAGTGCGTTACTTATCCATACGGTTGGTACCAAGAGTAAGTGCGTTACTTACCCATACGGTTGGTACCAAGAGTAAGTGCGTTACTTACCCATACGGTTGGTACCAAGAGTAAGTGCGTTACTTATCCATATGGTTGGTACCAAAACTGAATGCGTTACTTACCCATATGGTTGGTACCAAGAGTGAGTGCGTTACTTACACATATGGTTGGTACCAAGAGTAAGTGCGTTACTTATCCATATGGTTGGTACCAAGTGTAGGTGCGTTACTTACCCATATGGTTGGTACCAAGAGTGAGTGCGTTACTTACCCATACGGTTGGTACCAAGAGTAAGTGCGTTACTTACCCATATGGTTGGTACCAAGTGTAGGTGCGTTACTTACCCATATGGTTGGTACCAAGAGCGAGTGCGTTACTTACCCATATGGTTGGTACCAAGAGTGAGTGCGTTACTTACACATATGGATGGTACCAAGAGTGAGTGCGTTACTTACGCATATGGTTGGTACCAAGAGTAGGTGCGTTACTTACCCATATGGCTGGTACCAAGAGTGAGTGCGTTAATTACCCATACGGTTGGTACCAAGAGTAGGTGCGTTACTTACCCATATGATTGGTACCAAGAGTGAGTGCGTTACTTACCCATACGGTTGGTACCAAGAGTAAGTGCGTTACTTACCCATACGGTTGGTACCAAGAGTAAGTGCGTTACTTATCCATATGGTTGGTACCAAAACTGAATGCGTTACTTACCCATATGGTTGGTACCAAGAGTGAGTGCGTTACTTACACATATGGTTGGTACCAAGAGTAAGTGCGTTACTTACCCATATGGTTGGTACCAAGTGTAGGTGTGTTACTTACCCATATGGTTGGTACCAAGAGTGAGTGCGTTACTTACCCATACGGTTGGTACCAAGAGTAAGTGCGTTACTTACCCATATGGTTGGTACCAAGTGTAGGTGCGTTACTTACCCATATGGCTGGTACCAAGAGTAAGTGCGTTAATTACCCATACGGTTGGTACCAAGAGTAAGTGCGTTATTTATCCATACGGTTGGTACCAAGAGTAAGTGCGTTACTTACCCATATGGTTGGTACCAAGAGTCGGTGCCTTACTTACCCATACGGTTAATACCAAGAGTAAGTGCGTTACTTACCCATATGGTTGGTACCAAGTGTAGGTGCGTTACTTACCCATATGGTTGGTACCAAGAGCGAGTGCATTGCTTACCCATATGGTTGGTACCAAGAGTGAGTGCGTTACTTACACGTATGGTTGGTACCAAAAATAGGTGCGTTATTTATCCATATGGCTGGTACCAAGAGTGAGTGCGTTAATTACCCATACGGTTGGTACCAAGAGTAAGTGCGTTACTTATCCATACGGTTGGTACCAAGAGTAAGTGTGTTACTTACCCATATGGTTGGTACCAAGAGTGAGTCCGATACTTACACATGTGGTTGGTACCAAGAATAGGTGCGCTATTTATCCATATGGCTGGTACCAAGAGTGAGTGCGTTACTTACACATATGGTTGGTACGAAGAATAGGTGCGTTATTTATCCATATGGCTGGTACCAAGAGTGAGTGCGTTACTTACCCATACGGTTGGTACCAAGAGTAAGTGCGTTACTTACCCATATGGTTGGTACCAAGTGTAGGTGCGTTACTTACCCATATGGCTGGTACCAAGAGTGAGTGCGTTAATTACCCATACGGTTGGTACCAAGAGTAAGTGCGTTACTTACCCATACGGTTGGTACCAAGAGTAAGTGCGTTACTTACCCATATGGTTGGTACCAGGAGTAGGTGTGTTACTTACCCATATGGTTGGTACCAAGAGTGAGTGCATTACTTACCCATACGGTTGGTACCAAGAGAGAGTGCGTTACTTACCCATACGGTTGGTACCAAGAGTAAGTGCGTTACTTACCCATATGGTTGGTACCAAGTGTAGGTGCGTTACTTACCCATATGGCTGGTACCAAGAGTGAGTGCGTTAATTACCCATATGGTTGGTACCAAGAGTAAGTGCGTTACTTATCCATACGGTTGGTACCAAGAGTAAGTGCGTTACTTACCCATATGGTTGGTACCAGGAGTAGGTGTGTTACTTACCCATATGGTTGGTACCAAGAGTGAGTGCATTACTTACCCATACGGTTGGTACCAAGAGAGAGTGCGTTACTTACCCATACGGTTGGTACCAAGAGTAAGTGCGTTACTTACCCATATGGTTCGTACCAAGAGTGAGTCCATTACTTACCGATATGGTTGGTACCAAGAGTAAGTACGTTACTTACCCATATGGTTGGTACCAAGAGTCAGTGCGTTATTTACACATATGGTTGGTACGAAGAATAGGTGCGTTATTTATCCATATGGCTGGTACCAAGAGTGAGTGCGTGAATTACCCATACGGTTGGTACCAAGAGTGAGTGCGTTACTTACCCATACGGTTGGTACCAAAAGTAAGTGCGTTACTTACCCATATGGCTGGTATCAAGAGTGAGTGCGTTACTTACACATATGGTTGGTACCAAGAGTGAGTCCGATACTTACACATATGGTTGGTACCAAGAATAGGTGCGCTATTTATCCATATGGCTGGTACCAAGAGTGAGTGCGTTACTTACACATATGGTTGGTACGAAGAATAGGTGCGTTATTTATCCATATGGCTGGTACCAAGAGTGAGTGCGTTACTTACCCATACGGTTGGTACCAAGAGTAAGTGCGTTATTTATCCATACGGTTGGTACCAAGAGTAAGTGCGTTACTTACCCATATGGTTGGTACCAAGAGTAGGTGTGTTACTTACCCATATGGCTTGTACCAAGAGTGAGTGCGTTAATTACCGATACGGTTGGTACCAAGAGTCAGTGCGTTACTTACCCATATGGTTGGTACCAAGAGTGAGTGCGTTACTTACCCATATGGTTGGTACCAAGAGTGACTCCATTACTTACCGATATGGTTGGTACCAAGAGTAAGTGCGTAACGTACCCATACGGTTGGTACCAAGAGTGAGTGCGTTACTTACCCATATGGTTGGTACCAAGAGTGAGTGCGTTACTTACCCATATGGTTGGTACCAAGAGTGAGTGCGTTACTTACACATATGGTTGGGACCAAAAATGGGTGCCTTATTTATCCATATGGCTGGTACCAAGAGTAAGTGCGTTAATTACCCATACGGTTGGTACCAAGAGTAAGTGCGTTACTTATCCATACGGTTGGTACCAAGAGTGAGTCCGTTACTTACCCATATGGTTGGTACCAAGAGTGAGTGCGTTACTTACACATATGGTTGGGACCAAAAATGGGTGCGTTATTCATCCATATGGCTGGTACCAAGAGTGAGTGCGTTACTTACCCATACGGTTGGTACCAAGAGTAAGTGCGTGAATTACCCATACGGTTGGTACCAAGAGTGAGTGCGTTACCTACCCATACGGTTGGTACCAAGAGTAAGTGCGTTACTTACCCATATGGTTGGTACCAAGAGTAAGTGCCTTACTTACCCATATAGCTGGTACCAAGAGTGAGTGCGTTAATTACCCATACGGTTGGTACCAAGAATAAGTGCGTTACTTATCCATACGGTTGGTACCAAGAGTAAGTGCGTTAATTACCCATACGGTTGGTACCAAGAGTAAGTGCGTTACTTATCCATACGGTTGGTACCAAGAGTGAGTCCGTTACTTACCCATATGGTTGGTACCAAGAGTGAGTGTGTTACTTACACATATGGTTGGGACCAAAAATGGGTGCGTTATTCATCCATATGGCTGGTACCAAGAGTGAGTGCGTTACTTACCGATACGGTTGGTACCAAGAGTAAGTGCGTGAATTACCCATACGGTTGGTACCAAGAGTGAGTGCGTTACCTACCCATACGGTTGGTACCAAGAGTAAGTGCGTTACTTACCCATATGGTTGGTACCAAGAGTAAGTGCCTTACTTACCCATATAGCTGGTACCAAGAGTGAGTGCGTTAATTACCCATACGGTTGGTACCAAGAATAAGTGCGTTACTTATCCATACGGTTGGTACCAAGAGTAAGTGCGTTTCTTACCCATATGGTTGGTACCAAGAGTAGGTGCGTTACTTACCCATATGGCTGGTACCAAGAGTGAGTGCGTAAATTACCCATACGGTTGGTACCAAGAGTAATTGCGTTACTTATCTATACGGTTGGTACCAAGAGTAAGTGCGTTACTTACCCATATGGTTGGTACCAAGAGTGAGTGCGTTACTTACCCATACGGTTAGTACCAAGAGTGAGTGCGTTACTTACCCATACGGTTGGTACCAAGAGTAAGTGCGTTACTTACCCATATGGTTGGTACCAAGAGTAAGTGCCTTACTTACCCATATAGCTGGTACCAAGAGTGAGTGCGTTAATTACCCATACGGTTGGTACCAAGACTAAGTGCGTTACTTATCCATACGGTTGGTACCAAGAGTAAGTGCGTTACTTACCCATATGGTTGGTACCAAGAGTGAGTGCGTTACTTACCCATACGGTTGGTACCAAGAGTGAGTGCGTTACTTACCCATACGGTTGGTACCAAGAGTAAGTGCGTTACTTACCCATATGGTTGGTACCAAGAGTGAGTCCATTACTTACCGAAATGGTTGGTACCAAGAGTAAGTGCGTTACTTACCCATACGGTTGGTACCAAGAGTGAGTGCGTTACTTATCCATATGGCTGGTACCAAGATTGAGTGCGTGAATTACCCATACGGTTGGTACCAAGAGTGAGTGCGTTACTTACCCATACGGTTGGTACCAAGAGTAAGTGCGTTACTTACCCATATGGTTGGTACCAAGAGTAAGTGCCTTACTTACCCATATAGCTGGTACCAAGAGTGAGTGCGTTAATTACCCATACGGTTGGTACCAAGAGTAAGTGCGTTACTTACCCATATGGTTGGTACCAAGAGTAGGTGCGTTACTTACCCATATGGCTGGTACCAAGAGTGAGTGCGTTAATTACCCATACGGTTGGTACCAAGAGTAAGTGCGTTACTTATCCATTCGGTTGGTACCAAGAGTAAGTGCGTTACTTACCCATACGGTTGGTACCAAGAGTAAGTGCGTGAATTACCCATACGGTTGGTACCAAGAGTGAGTGCGTTACCTACCCATACGGTTGGTACCAAGAGTGAGTGCGTTACTTACCGATACGGTTGGTACCAAGAGTAAGTGCGTGAATTACCCATACGGTTGGTACCAAGAGTGAGTGCGTTACCTACCCATACGGTTGGTACCAAGAGTAAGTGCGTTACTTACCCATATGGTTGGTACCAAGAGTAAGTGCCTTACTTACCCATATAGCTGGTACCAAGAGTGAGTGCGTTAATTACCCATACGGTTGGTACCAAGAATAAGTGCGTTACTTATCCATACGGTTGGTACCAAGAGTAAGTGCGTTACTTACCCATATGGTTGGTACCAAGAGTAGGTGCGTTACTTACCCATATGGCTGGTACCAAGAGTGAGTGCGTAAATTACCCATACGGTTGGTACCAAGAGTAATTGCGTTACTTATCTATACGGTTGGTACCAAGAGTAAGTGCGTTACTTACCCATATGGTTGGTACCAAGAGTGAGTGCGTTACTTACCCATACGGTTAGTACCAAGAGTGAGTGCGTTACTTACCCATACGGTTGGTACCAAGAGTAAGTTCGTTACTTACCCATATGGTTGGTACCAAGAGTAAGTGCCTTACTTACCCATATAGCTGGTACCAAGAGTGAGTGCGTTAATTACCCATACGGTTGGTACCAAGACTAAGTGCGTTACTTATCCATACGGTTGGTACCAAGAGTAAGTGCGTTACTTACCCATATGGTTGGTACCAAGAGTGAGTGCGTTACTTACCCATACGGTTGGTACCAAGAGTGAGTGCGTTACTTACCCATACGGTTAGTACCAAGAGTGAGTGCGTTACTTACCCATACGGTTGGTACCAAGAGTAAGTTCGTTACTTACCCATATGGTTGGTACCAAGAGTAAGTGCCTTACTTACCCATATAGCTGGTACCAAGAGTGAGTGCGTTAATTACCCATACGGTTGGTACCAAGACTAAGTGCGTTACTTATCCATACGGTTGGTACCAAGAGTAAGTGCGTTACTTACCCATATGGTTGGTACCAAGAGTGAGTGCGTTACTTACCCATACGGTTGGTACCAAGAGTGAGTGCGTTACTTACCCATACGGTTGGTACCAAGAGTGAGTGCGTTACCTACCCATACGGTTGGTACCAAGAGTAAGTGCGTTACTTACCCATATGGTTGGTACCAAGAGTAAGTGCCTTACTTACCCATATAGCTGGTACCAAGAGTGAGTGCGTTAATTACCCATACGGTTGGTACCAAGAATAAGTGCGTTACTTATCCATACGGTTGGTACCAAGAGTAAGTGCGTTACTTACCCATATGGTTGGTACCAAGAGTAGGTGCGTTACTTACCCATATGGCTGGTACCAAGAGTGAGTGCGTAAATTACCCATACGGTTGGTACCAAGAGTAATTGCGTTACTTATCTATACGGTTGGTACCAAGAGTAAGTGCGTTACTTACCCATATGGTTGGTACCAAGAGTGAGTGCGTTACTTACCCATACGGTTAGTACCAAGAGTGAGTGCGTTACTTACCCATACGGTTGGTACCAAGAGTAAGTTCGTTACTTACCCATATGGTTGGTACCAAGAGTAAGTGCCTTACTTACCCATATAGCTGGTACCAAGAGTGAGTGCGTTAATTACCCATACGGTTGGTACCAAGACTAAGTGCGTTACTTATCCATACGGTTGGTACCAAGAGTAAGTGCGTTACTTACCCATATGGTTGGTACCAAGAGTGAGTGCGTTACTTACCCATACGGTTGGTACCAAGAGTGAGTGCGTTACTTACCCATACGGTTGGTACCAAGAGTAAGTGCGTTACTTACATATATGGTTGGTACCAAGAGTGAGTCCATTACTTACCGAAATGGTTGGTACCAAGAGTAAGTGCGTTACTTACCCATACGGTTGGTACCAAGAGTGAGTGCGTTACTTATCCATATGGCTGGTACCAAGATTGAGTGCGTGAATTACCCATACGGTTGGTACCAAGAGTGAGTGCGTTACTTACCCATACGGTTGGTACCAAGAGTAAGTGCGTTACTTACCCATATGGTTGGTACCAAGAGTAAGTGCCTTACTTACCCATATAGCTGGTACCAAGAGTGAGTGCGTTAATTACCCATACGGTTGGTACCAAGAGTAAGTGCGTTACTTACCCATATGGTTGGTACCAAGAGTAGGTGCGTTACTTACCCATATGGCTGGTACCAAGAGTGAGTGCGTTAATTACCCATACGGTTGGTACCAAGAGTAAGTGCGTTACTTATCCATTCGGTTGGTACCAAGAGTAAGTGCGTTACTTACCCATACGGTTGGTACCAAGAGTAAGTGCGTTAATTACCCATATGGTTGGTACCAAGAGTGAGTGCGTTACTACCCATACGGTTGGTACCAAGAGTAAGTGCGTTACTTACCCATATGGTTGGTACCAAGAGTAGTGCGTTACTTACCCATAAGTTGGTACCAAGAGTGAGTGCGTTAATTACCCATATGGTTGGTACCAAGAGTAAGTGCGTTACTTATCCATACGGTTGGTACCAAGAGTAAGTGCGTTACTTACCCATATGGTTGGTACCAAGAGTAGGTGCGTTACTTACCCATACGGTTGGTACCAAGAGTGAGTGCGTTACTTACCCATATGGTTGGTACCAAGAGTGAGTGCGTTACTTACCCATATGGTTGGTACCAAGAGTGAGTGCGTTACTTACACATATGGTTGGTACCAAAAATGGGTGCCTTATTTATCCTATGGTGGTACCAAGAGTAAGTGCGTTAATTACCCATACGGTTGGTACCAAGAGTAAGTGCGTACTTATCCATACGGTTGGTACCAAGAGTGAGTGCGTTACTTACCCATATGGTTGGTACCAAGAGTGAGTGCGTTACTTAAACCATATGGTTGGGACAAAAATGGGTGCGTTACTTCATCCATATGGCTGGTACCAAGAGTGAGTGCGTTACTTACCCATATGGTTGGTACCAAGAGTGAGTGCGTTACTTACCCATACGGTTGGTACCAAGAGTAGTGCGTTACTTACCCATATGGTTGGTACCAAGAGTAAGTGCGTTACTTACCCATATAGTTGGTACCAAGAGTGAGTGCGTTAATTACCCATATGGTTGGTACCAAGAATAAGTGCGTTACTTATCCATATGGTTGGTACAAGAGTAAGTGCGTTAATTACCCATACGGTTGGTACCAAGAGTAAGTGCGTTACTTATCCATATGGTTGGTACCAAGAGTGAGTGCGTTACTTACCCATATGGTTGGTACCAAGAGTGAGTGTGTTACTTACACATATGGTTGGTACC